>OVAF01000058.1:0-94863 GCA_900406245.1 Odontarrhena argentea | reverse complement strand
TGATTTCGGTTCGGTTCCGGTTCGGGTATTCGGTTCCGGATTTTTTGCCCGGGCCTAAGGGCAATAGTCAAATGCGTTCAACTCTACAGCTTGAAGGCCCAAATTCCACTAACATCCACTTATACTGTGACACGTGGTGTAATCATGGGCTCCCATCCGCATTTTAAATTGGCCCACATATGAGGGCCCAATATCATACTCTCTTACGCCGTGTTTCAGGTGATACCCTTGAGTTATAAAATATTTTCCAAATGTGCCGCAATACACAGTACTACTTTTAAAATTATGTTAGTGCGTGTAGGGTACCCTTTAATGTATGGTTGGTTGGTTTTGAAAGGATTAAACATATTATATATGCCTGATTATGTGTATGGTTGATTTTGAAAGGAATAAAACATACTATTATATATGTTAATTATGTGTATGGCTGATTATGAAAGGATGAAACATATTAAAAGGAGGAAGTAATGAGATTTTTCTGCAATTAAAGTAAGTAGAAGAAACGAATCACTAGAGAGATTTGGGTTTCCCCAAAGAGGAGAGAGATGCTCAGAAAACAATAAAAAAGAGTTTAATAGAGAAGACAAAAAAAAAAAAAAATCGGAGAGAGCGTTTCTCATCCGTGTATTTTGAGCTCGTTTTGCTTTCCTTGTGCGCTTCACGATTCTCTCGACATCTGTTCGTCTCCATCAATTACCACGTCCATGGATCTCAGTCAATGCTCCTCCGTCTTCTCCTCGCTTTAGTCAATTTCTCCACTCCGAATCAGTCATCTGTCTTTCCACCACAGCTCCGAAGTTTAGACGATCTCGATCTAGAGGCGTTTTGGATCTGAGAACATGGGTTTCTTCAGCACCATACTAGGGTTTTGCGGATTTGGTATCGGGATTTCCTTGGGACTCGTTATTGGCTACCTTCTTTTCGTCTACTTGCTCCCCAACGATGTCAAGGTTCGTCTTCGTTTCCCTGACTTTAGTATCATTCCTTTCTCTTCGTGCGTGATTCTATCACTGCCTGCTGCAATTTAGTGCCAGTAAACATCTAGCTCCACGGTCTGTAAACTACAGTAGGATTACCAAAATCAAATGAACTTGACAACAACTTTTCTTACTTGTCTTGTTGTAAGACCTGTATGTGTCTAGGTTGTGCGGTTTCTCTGCTCTCTGGTGCTATAGTCATTTTGTCATTCTAATTTGTGGTTAAATATGCCGTACTTATAGGATCCTCAAATCCAAGCCATTGCTGACCAAGATCCCAAAGCCATGCTACGGATGCTTCCAGAGATACCCCTATGGGTGAAAAATCCAGACTTCGATCGTGTATGTCATAGGCAATCTGCATTCTTCTTACTATTCTTACCATCACGGGATCTTTTGTCTCATTTTTTTTGTCCTTCTATCTTCTTATCATCAGGTTGACTGGATTAACAAATTTCTTGAGTACATGTGGCCTTATCTTGACAAGGTTACATACCTCTTGCTCGTGCTGTTTTTCTTGTGATATTTCAGTTTCTTACCTTCATGTTTTTCTAGATTTTGACCTTTGGTCTTGCCAATTATCCATGTAGGCCATCTGTAAGACTGCAAAGAATATATCAAAACCAATCATCGAGGAACAGATTCCTAAGTACAAGATCGATTCTGTTGAATTTGAGACTCTTACACTAGGCTCTTTACCCCCTACCTTTCAAGGTTGGTTAATCTTTAATCTCTCCTTGAATGTCCTCTTCTCACTTTGAGGGTAGTAGCTGCAGGGGAGTTGGTGGTGACAAGATTGACTCTGTTAAAAATTATGAATTTATCCCACGACTTAGGAGTATTATTCTTCTCTTCTCAGGGATGAAAGTTTATCTCACGGATGAGAATGAGTTGATCATGGAACCATGCTTGAAGTGGGCTGCAAATCCCAATATTTTGGTTGCAATCAAGGCGTTTGGGTTGAAGGCAACAGTTCAGGTAATAAGATATCCTACTAGTGTTAACCCAACTTCTATGAAGGAATGCCCTTCTTAATATTAGCAATCATGATTCTCCCTTTTCCACTACTTTCACAGGTGGTCGATCTGCAAGTTTTTGCTCAGCCTCGTATCACTCTTAAGCCCTTAGTCCCAAGTTTCCCTTGCTTTGCCAACATTTATGTGTCTCTTATGGAGAAGGTCTGTTATTTAACAGTTTTGTTTATAATATCATCTTTTTGTATAGTAGTGAGCCTCTTTATTTAATCTGCGGTAGAGTTTTGTATTTTTGACCATTCCTTGCTACTACTGCAGCCACACGTCGATTTTGGGTTGAAGCTTGGTGGAGCAGATCTTATGTCAATCCCTGGCCTCTACAGATTTGCCCAGGTTTATATCTTTCTCTTTCATTATTAAGATTCCGGACTTGTTTGACTCAAAAAATTGATCTGTGAGGGGGGAGAATATGATTGATTGATATCATAGGGGCGTTTCACTCTAGTATTCTAGTCTCATGAAGAGCTTCATGATCGTTAAGTAGAAGGGCTTGATGAAACTGTGAGATTTTGTGTGACCAACACATATAATATGTACTTGGAGATTCAAATAATTTGGTGAAAAGAGTTTGGTCTTTTTGCTCTTACGTTTCTGCTGGATCAATTTTTTCATTTGCTTTTCCTTGGTTGCGTTGATTGTTTCAGGAACAAATCAAGGATCAAGTTGCGAATATGTATCTCTGGCCAAAGACCCTTGTAGTTCCAATCCTTGACCCTGCAAAGTAGGCCATTCTGCATTTTTTGTTAAGATAATCAGTCCTAGTGTTAAACCTTCAAAATTGCTTAGCAAATCTTGATTTGTGATCTGCAGAGCGTTTAGAAGACCCGTTGGAATCGTCCATGTGAAAGTCGTAAAGGCTGTTGGGCTGAGGAAAAAAGATATGATGGGTGGGGCAGATCCTTTCGTAAAAATCAAGCTCTCTGAAGATAAGATTCCGTCTAAGAAGACTACAGTCAAACACAAGACTTTGAACCCTGAATGGAATGAGGAGTTCAAGTTCTCGGTCAGAGATCCCCAGACTCAGATTCTACAGTTCAATGTGTATGATTGGGAACAGGTACAGCTATCCTAGATGAGAGGTGACATGGAGTAGGATATACGTGAATCTCTTACTATATGTTTTCCCAATGCAGGTTGGGAAGCCCGATAAGATGGGTATGAATGTATTAGCGCTCAAAGAAATGGTGCCTGACGAACATAAAAGCTTCACCTTGGAACTGCGTAAGACCCTGGACGGAGGTGATGACGGGCAGCCTGACAAGTTTAGGGGGAAGCTGGAGGTTGAGCTCCTGTATAAGCCATTCACGGAAGAAGAAATGCCGAAAGGCTTTGAAGAAACACAGTCAGTGCAAAAAGCTCCAGAAGGCACACCTGCTGGAGGAGGAATGCTTGTGGTGATAGTGCATTCTGCTGAGGATGTTGAAGGAAAGCACCATACCAATCCTTATGTACGTCTCTATTTCAGAGGGGAGGAGAGGAAAACCAAGCACGTGAAGAAGAACAGAGACCCGAGGTGGGAAGAGGAGTTCTCCTTTATGCTTGAGGAGCCCCCCATCCGCGACAAGCTGCACGTGGAAGTGCTAAGCGCTTCATCAAGGATAGGGCTCTTGCATCCCAAGGTAGCACACTCTCAAAACTCTGCGTTTTACTCACAGTAACACTAAAGAAATAAGTGTAAGTCTAATCTGAAAGTGATTGTTGTGATGCGCAGGAAAATTTGGGTTATGTGGATATTCCGGCGGTGGACGTGGTGAACAACAAAAGGATGAATCAAAAGTTTCACCTTATCGACTCTAAGAACGGAAAGATCCAAATCGAGCTTGAGTGGCGAACTGCCTCTTAGATTTGTGACTAGAGAGAAGAATATTGGTTATGTGTTTGTTAAAAACTCTGTGAGGGTGTTGTTGTACAAAATGGGCTTTTAACTCTTAAAACCAAATATCAGATTTGCAAAGTCCCTTCTTCTTTTTTTCCCTGCTTTTCTGTGGTGTTTCCACTACTCAATTTTTTTTTCTTCCCCCCAATCAATTTACATAATTCATCTTCAAACAAGTTAGCAGGGAAGTGTGGAATCGAAAATCTAGCAACAATGGGACATCTACAAGGTGACACCCTTGTCAATAACACACTCTCTGATAATTTGACCTATATGCTAATATACATACAAAGGTCAGTGAGAGGCTTAGCTAACAGGAATATCCTACAGTAGTTATACAGAGATAATATCCAAAAATCCTGACATTCAAGGCTCAAACATTATGCTATATGAGTTTTGCATCACTTTTGTTTTGTAGATGATGTATGTATATTGGAGAATGGGTGAAGATGAAGGTTTTCTTTTAAGAGAATTATGTAAAGATAGTATAATGATACAACTGGATGATTCTATGAGAAATAAAGTAAATAAATACAAATGCTTGTGGTCTAATCTTCTCTGAAAAATGTATGGGGACATAAGGGAAACTGAAAATGATTATGGTTGATGACAAACAATGGGAATCTAAATTATGATGGGAACATAACAAATGTTGTTCTTCTCTGTCTTTATGGTAAGTGGTAAAAGGCGTGGCACAGCAGGCAAAAAATACTAACACAAAAACATCTTTAACTTTTTATCCAAAATATTTCGATTAAAAAAGGAGCTTTTGGTTTGACCATGTCTAATCAGTTTCAGACCAAACTCATCATTTGTGAAACTCTTTTGCTTTGTACAAGACACAAGAGTTGTACATTAACAATTAAAACGTAAGTAATACTCTCAGCCTTTTCACTTTGTTTTCAGCCCGTAAATAATTTAAACATTCAGCTTTATGAATAGCTTTCGTAATAAATAAAAATGAGGGAAGGAATTAATATATTAATGATGAAGGAGACAAAGAGAGCAGAAAAAAGAGTGTTAATTTTGAAATTGTCTCTCTATCTCTTAATCATTAATAATTTCGAGCAGAAAAAACAAAGGAGAAAGCGTGCCTTTAGACATTTATATCCCTCACAAACCATACTAATTTCTTAATATTTCCAGATAATTAATTATTATTATGATAATAAAAGAAGAGCCATAAACTCATTCATGCATGCTCTTTTGTCATTATTTCTAACCCTGGTAATTTTGTTTTATTCTAGAATATAATTTTTGATAAGACAAATCCATTATGAGATATGATGGTATGGTCGTCTTAAATAATAAATACGCCTAATTGCATATCAAAAGATGCAACAAATGACTTCTAATTTCAACTTTTTTGGCTATATAATTTGATGATTGCAGAGCATTATAAACATCCCTCATGATTATTTTAGTAAATACATGTAACACTGTAAGTTATTAAGATAGCAATTTCTAGTTTCTCACATAATTTTAGCATCATCAAAGCACCCCAATGAGGTCATGAAAAGGTTAACACCTCTTAATTTATAAACAAAACAAACACCACACACAAAAAAATAAAATATTGTTGTTCCTAGGCTTATTACTCAGACCCATGAGGAGAATCTAAAGAAAGAAACAACGTTCACTTGGAAAAAGACAGTAGTAGACCTAAACTAAATTTCTTTTCGTACAAAAAAATTGTTTTTTGGGGTCAATGCATTTGCAAGAGAAACAAAAGATGTCTGTTTTTGAGACACATGTTACAATAAAAAAAAAAAAATGGTTTTGTTTTGTGGCTGTCTATTTGTTTGTATTGGTTTTGCCTTAAGCAGTTACTTTTATGCTTTCGCCAATAAAATGACAAATATAACAATTTGAAGCATTCTTCTCATACTCATTATAAGGGAAATTTTAAAGCTATCACTTTTGAGTTAACATTTTTCAAAAATACTATATTTTATATTCAACTTCTTTAAATATATTGATTATGAGTAGAATTACTATTTATAATATTTTAAAATATTTTTGGGGTTTTAGGGTTTATGATCTTGGATTTATGGTTAAAACTCTAAATTCTAAAATCATAAACTCTAAAAAAATTTTGACGCTAAATCCCTAAAATTTGAAACTAAAATCTAAAACCTTAAACCCAAATAGTTACTAAACATTAAACCCTAATCCTATAAAATTTTAACCCTAAACGTACTCTAGATCATGCTCTAAATGTTAAAAAATTGTATTTTTGTCCTATAAAGTTTTAATCCTAAACTTACTCTAGTCTCTAGATCCTACTCTAAATGTTAAAAAGTTGTATTTTTGAAAAAAATATGGTATTTTAAAAATAACAAATCCACAAAACCTACTCATTTGATAGGGTACACAGTAACACAGTACACTCACCTAATTTTGTTTCACTTTAGAGTCATACAGCTCAAATTCTCTAGTTATAAGTTTAAAACGCCGATCAGAATTTTGAATCATGTTTATCTTGAGATTTTATTATCTATATGAACTATTAACATTTTATATGAGATAAGTTTATCTTTTTTTTGGTCAGCTAAGTTTATCTTGATTACTAAAATAATGCATGATTATGGAACTATTAAAAGTGAAAAGGTTAGACAATTTAATATAGTTGTTCAATCGAAAAAATAATTTACCTTGTCAAGCTGAAAGATTATTAAAAAAAAAGAATAATAATTTAATGATCAAGTATAAATCAAAATTATGTGATTCAAATTAAATTTGTATGTCATGGATCCTTATAAAAGTATGAATTATGCATTATAGAAATATTCTTATAATTGTTCTGGTAATATGTGACTATTCATAAATCCATAATTCCAGACATTTAAAAAAAAATAAAAAAAACTATCCAAAATTGTGTAAGAAATGAATTTAAATCGCAAAATTACTTCACTACATCCCTTACTTGCCAAAGAAAACAACTTAGGTAACTGTTCAGTGCACTATGGAAGTATGGATATAAATTAAAAATCAAATGTATGAGATCTATGCATATAAGTTATAGTTTATGCTAAATAAAAATAGAAAAGGTAAAATTTGAGAATAATAAGAAAGAGAGCACAAATTTCAGAGAAGGAAATGGGCATGTGATAAAAGCGAGCTTCCCTCTTATTATAAAAGCGACCACGCTTGTTTTCTTGCAATCATTCGGTCTACTTTCTTATTATTCTCTCTAATATTTTTATTTTATAATATCTATTTCCTCATAAGTATATCCCAATGATTTTTATATATATATATTGGCATACAAATAAAACTTTCAAAAACCTAAATATACATAGATAAACAAAAAAATATCAAACACATAAATTATAATTTTAGAAATTTCAAGTTTTCATAAACCATTTTAGAAAAGTTTTCGGATAGTTTCAAATAATAAATACTACATGTTATTTAAAAAAAAAAATCTACGATTTTAACTATTGCATGACATTTATTTCATGAGAAAAAATCATAAAAATTATTATTTTTTACATTATGTAAACCATACTGATCTCGTATTTCAAATATGTTTCCTTTAATCGAATTACTCCGTTGGAAAAAAAAACTAAAAATTATTAAATCTAATTTTTCAGTTTTTGATATTAATTTAAAGGCTTAAAGGTATGAGAATTCTTTACAAAAAAGGTATGATGAGAATTGATTATTGTTGTTAGTTATATAGTTTACAAGGAGACGTTGTAAATCATGTTTTATTGACCTGCATTTTTGCCACATAAGTTTGGATATTAACTGAGATTTCCTGGCCTTGTAAAGTATTTAATGAAAACATGAACTTGTTTAACTTCAAGGGTAAACATTTTCTAGATACAGATTTTGTGAAAAAAATCAAGGGAAAATTAAATGGAAATGTCAATTTTTTTTACAACTAGGTCTTTTTTTAGAGTTCATTTACAACTAGGTTTTTTATAAAATTTAATACTAAAATACCCTTATAAGTGGTATTCTACGTCTACGAAGATTATGTGTTCTACGTCTACGAAGATTATGTATTCTTTCATTTTTGTTCATAAAAGGTGAAATTCATTGAATGTCATCTACGTGGATTGCCTATGTCTATGATGGATGTAGATAATATCCACGGAGCAAGGATAAAGATTGCTAACGATCTCTGGAAAACTGCGCGAGACCCTGCTTTTATTGAGATTATGTCACAATATAAACCCACTACTTTTGATAGTGAAATGGAAACTATCAACATAGTTTGAAAAACATAATTCTTAAATTCATTTTTTAGTTATTGGCTTTGTGTATTTTATTACTTCTTTTAGTACTCAAGAATGAAATAGTGGTAATGATTAAATGTGCCAAGAAATATTTTAGAAAGAGAAAAGAAACGAGCACCGGCCGGTGCCCCCTAGAGCATCGGTCGATGCCACCTAGAACTTGGTCGATGCTACGGAGGGCACCGTTCGGTGCTCTTTTTTTTTTTTTTTGTAAACGAGAATTCAGAAGAAGTAGGCCAAAGAAAGCAAAAAATGAGTCAATCTAACTTGAAATAGACAAAAATGTGGTTTAACTTGAAACAAATTAAAAAAAAAAAAAAATTGTAAAAAGAGAACATGACAGTAGTCTAAACTTCTTCCTCCTCATCGTCTTTACTAGCGCACCTTCCTCCTCTACTTGTAGATGGCTCGTGGACATTGGATTGGTGCCCCATGTTGGACACATAACGCAAAATCTTCCCCATCATTGTTCTATCCTTCTTTTTCTTTCTGAGACCAACCAACGAACTACTTCCACATGGTTGCCGTAGTCAGGATCGGGTGCCAAATCACACGAATCTGGAACGAGTGGCTCAATAGTATCAAAATCAACTCTGTGGAACATATCATCCTCTTATGGACTTTTAAAAATATTCTAATTTTCGAAGAATATGTGTTCTAAAATGGGCATAATGACATCATCTTGTCTGAATTGCAGTTATAAAACTGCATTTTCAAATTGTTGGGGCCGAAGAAGATGCATTTTAAATGTCGTAGAACACTTAAATTTGGAAGAAGACATATTCTAAATGAATAAGTTTGGTGGAAGATGTATTCTTACTTCAGCAGAAGACGTGTCCTAAATATATTTGAATATAAAAATACAAAGCAGTACAGAATACGACATCTAAATATCATAAAAAAAAAAATAATACGTATTCTGATTCTTCATAATGGGTAAAATTTCAGATTAGGAGTTCTAAACTATGTAGACTAGGAATTCTACGAAGATTATGCGTTCTAAAGAAAGCATACCACAAATGCATCTTCTTCTTCCTTAATTCCTCCTTCTTGAAAACTTAAAACTCAAAGATGGTTAGACTATTTGGACTATTTTACTTGTTATGATTGCAGAGGATCAATATAATTGTCTAGATGAAGCAAACTCTACATGATTAATAAAAACATGAGAGAAGGAGTATAAACATCAAAGAGGAAAATCAAACCGAAAATATTGAAAACATACCTGATAAGTTCTAACGGAGAAATTGAGTACGAGAAAGAAGAAGAGAGAAGCGGACGAGAGGGATTGAGAGTGAGAGATAAGAAGATGAAAGAATTTGTAAAATAGGAGAAGAGAGAAAAGGACGAAGAGCTTCACAATCTCTCTTTCACGTGGAAAAGAGAAGAACGAGAGTTTTTTTTTTTTAAAATTATGTAAGAATTTGAAAAATATTCTCTAAAATATGATAGAATCTTCGGTTAAGGCTACTTTTGTCTATTTATGTAAAAAATTAAAAAAGACCTAGTTGTATATGAAATGGTTCAAAAGAACATTTCCATACAATTTTCCCAAAAATGAAGGTAGACATGAAAACTGGTTTAATGCCCAGTAGAACGAAAAATATCAAAAGACTATTGTTTGCCATCGAAGATCTTTCCATATAAAAAATCTGGAAGCGTCCTTATCCTTTGGCTTAAATGTAATGTTAGCATGCATATATTGGTCAAGACAGACTAAAATAGTAGGCGGTGCTTAGGAGTTAAGAGACTCTAATGTAAGTCTACTTGTTAATGTAAGTCTGAAAAAATCAACAGTATATTTGTCTAGATTTTCATACCACACAAGGCAAAATCTACTCAAGTGTCCCATTCGCAACATGTGGTTTACAAGTGCGGTATCTCGGTTTGCCTCTTTATACATCCACAAAGAAGGAGACATTGAATGGATATGCTTGTTCAGATAGAGGAAACAATTCAAAATGCCAGAACTTATAGTACAAGTCGAAGAGATGAGGTGTAGTGGCGAGTGAAGGATAGTCTACAAGCCGGAATTACAACATTAAAGACTTGGGAAGAGATAAGACATCATCACAACTCGGTAACTTGGTCTAAAGGCACTTGACTCACATCAAATACTCCTAAAAATTCGCATACATATCGTGGTTAGGATTACACAATCGTCTCATAACCGGAGATCGTAGGTCTCATTGGGAAATTTGGGTGCATTAACACAAAGTCTACTTTGTGGAGAAATTATGGTGGAGTAGGAAACGGTAGTAAGATTATTTAATAGGACCGGTTGCGACCATATTAATACTTTCATGTTCATATATGCATCCAAAGTCTCCGTATGCAAGAGAGGAACAATCGCAGACACATCACAGAGACATGGACATTGACAAAAAAAATTTATATTGGTTGGTAGATTTTAATTAATTATCTTTTTCATAACCGTTTTAATTAATTATCTCTATTATCAGTCTCTTTATAATACTGGTAAGTTTTAGTAATTTTGCAAGCTTCGGTTCCCTTTTTAAATTTTAGGATAATTTATAGATTTTGGTTTGATTCCTTTTATTCATACGCATATTTACCTAAATTGAACAAAAAAATATTTTGTTTCCCATACAATTCCTTTAATCTGGTAACTGAACAAAAACAGGTACATATCATTAGATATCCACTGAATAAGTTATGCTTGGAATTGAATAACCAAAAAATCATACCGAAACCGAATTGAATGTCCATTCCACACCTTACATAATATACACATGAAGGGATACAATAATACGAGAAAGTCAAATTTTTTGTTCTTTGCATTGAAGAAAACCCATTTTCACTTCTTTTTTTTCTTTTTGACAGCCGTCATTTACAGCTGTAATAAGTCTGTAGTGCAGAGGCCGTATCCCTATTAGAATCATCAAACTCGTAAAAGAGAAAGAAAAAAAAAAAATCTACCAACAATAAATACAAAGTACTTCTACAAGCAACATCGAGATTTACAATCTTTGTTAAAATCATGAAGAGAATATTTATGTACTATATTTTGCAAATTTTTCTTTCAAAGTTTTGTCTTGTTGTCCTTTTTTTTGAAAATTATCATTTTTTTTCTTTTAAAAGATTTACACCAGTATAATTTCCTTGTGGTATCATTTTATATCAGAAGGTTATCCTGACCATCCTGGAAAGCATTTACAGATACAATATCACACTTTAGCATACCGGGTTTTGCCCCAAAAAAAAAAAGCATACCGAGTTAAAAATCACATTTTATTTAAAATATCATTGATATATATATATATATATATATATATATGTTTTCACATTTTTTATCAACTAAAAATGTAAATAATATAACCAAAAACAAAAAGCTTTGAATAGTTAACGAATAATTTGAACAATTGTTTTTAAGAAAACGAGCAAATTATTCCTTCTTTATTTTAGTCGAGCAATTTATTATTGTTTTTTAAAAAATTGCTCGAGAAATGGAAGCCCGCTCGTGCGAGCAAAACGTGACTAGCCGCTAAACCATGTGATTAGTCCAACTCATTTACGATAAAATCATCAAATCACTACAACTTTTAAACTATTAGCCGGCCAAAAACAATGTTAAAATAATGAAAACCGGAATCAAAGCTTTAATGGTATTCAATCACACTTTAATAACATTTCCATTTCCAGAATGAATGGACAAAAAAAAAAAAAATTAAGAAACAATTAATTGACAAAATATCTGATAAAAAAGTCCGTAGAATAAATAATAAATTACAATTTACAGATAATATCATTTCTTAAATTAAGATAAATATAATAGTAAATTTATAGATGAAAAAAAATTTACTAAACTAATACATTAACACACCAGGAGGTATAGGGTTCGAACCCTAGATAATGCGATTTATTTGAAATTATGCAGGTTAATGGAGGCAAGTTTACAAGAGATCTCTAGCGTTGTGCAAGTAGAACCGTTCGCCGTGACCAGACGCATTGAAGGTGGAGGCGTGGATCTATAAGGGTCGGTTAGAATTGACCTTTGTAGAATCGTCTATGTAATAGTTCCTCATAATTTGTAATAAAATAATAAATCAGACGACAAAAAAAAAACTAATACATTAACAATTTTTTGGATATTATCTATTCATCATCTCAACTGTTCGATCTCCATCAATTACCCTTTCAAATTTCAATCTCGTATAATGAGAAAAATAAATGCATAATAAGAGTAATATTGGTGGTAACAATAAATAGTATGTTAGGTTAGATAATTGATTATTAGAACAGTATGGCTACAATAAATATTATTTATTGAAGTAAAAGATATTTTGACAAAATATAGAAAAAAAATAGAGAGTGGTGGCATACATATACATACTTTAATACATACATGATAGTTTTGNTTGTCCCCCCCAAAAAAAAAAAAAAAAAAAAAAAACTCTCACAAGTAGCTATCAAAAAGGGAGTTTTGCCTCATCATCCTCTACCTTGAAAAACTAGTTCCGTGTCTCCCTCTCTGTTTACACACAAATCACACTCTTCTAATTCTTTCTTTCTTTCTTTCTCTATATATATTAACACTCTCTCCATTCACTCATCGGTCTTAGTTTCTATATTCATAAAGAAAGAGGGAGAGAGAGAGATGGAGAACGGTGATGACAAAGCAGTGGAGACTGTTGTGGTTGGGAACTATGTGGAGATGGAGAGTGATGAGAAGTCTTCAGACATGAAATCTAAGCTTTCCAACATGTTTTGGCATGGTGGCTCTGTCTATGATGCTTGGTTCAGCTGCGCTTCCAACCAGGTAACAAGGCTTAATTACTTTGATCTCATTATTTCTCAGATTGAAGATTGGGATTCAAAGTTTTGGTATCTGAATTGACTCTTGTGTAGGTGGCGCAAGTGCTGTTGACACTGCCATACTCGTTTTCACAGCTGGGGATGCTCTCTGGGATTCTGTTTCAGCTCTTCTATGGACTATTGGGTAGTTGGACTGCTTATCTCATCAGCATTCTCTATGTTGAATACAGAACCAGGAAAGAGAGAGAGAAAGTTAACTTCCGAAACCATGTCATTCAGTGGTTTGAGGTTCTTGATGGTTTGCTTGGCAAGCACTGGAGGAATGTTGGTTTAGCTTTCAACTGCACTTTCCTTCTCTTTGGATCTGTCATTCAACTCATTGCCTGTGCTAGCAACATTTACTACATAAACGACAACCTTGACAAGAGGACATGGACATACATATTTGGGGCATGTTGTGCAACCACTGTCTTTATCCCTTCCTTCCACAACTACAGAATCTGGTCCTTTCTTGGTCTCTTGATGACCACTTACACTGCTTGGTACCTCACCATTGCTTCCATCCTCCATGGCCAGGTACACATCATTCTCTTGCTCTTGTTCTGGCTTAAGGGGACTCAAAAACATCAACATACTTGTCTTCTTGCTTGTGTCTTGTGGCCCTTACATGTGCTTCGGCCCCACTTTACCCAAACTCTATACATTGGTGTCAGACATGGTTTTTTAATGCATAGAGATAAAAATAGTATAAATTGTTGGTATAGGTGGAAGGAGTGAAACATTCAGGACCGAGCAAGCTTGTATTATACTTCACAGGGGCCACAAACATTCTTTACACATTCGGTGGGCATGCTGTTACTGTGTATGTCCTTTTTTACCCTTTTTCATCTCTCAGCCTCTTGAGGGTATAACCGGAATTACAAAATGATGAAAAGGACTACTCCCTTTCATTGGTTTTTTACCATGTTCGAATTAGCTAAAGAGTTGTCTTTGTCTTGGCAGAGAGATAATGCACGCGATGTGGAAACCGCAGAAGTTCAAGTCCATTTACCTGTTTGCGACTCTCTACGTTCTAACGCTGACGCTACCTTCTGCGTCTGCGGTTTATTGGGCGTTTGGCGATTTGCTTCTAAACCATTCAAACGCATTTGCTCTCCTCCCCAAGAACCTATTCCGTGACTTTGCCGTCGTCCTCATGCTCATCCACCAGTTCATTACCTTTGGCTTTGCTTGCACGCCGCTCTACTTCGTGTGGGAGAAGCTCATAGGAATGCACGAGTGTCGTAGCATGTGCAAAAGAGCCGCTGCGAGGCTTCCCGTGGTTATACCCATTTGGTTTCTTGCAATCATATTCCCTTTCTTCGGTCCCATTAACTCAACCGTCGGATCACTCCTCGTCAGCTTCAC
The DNA here is from genome assembly GCA_900406245.1 of Odontarrhena argentea. Taxonomy (NCBI): domain Eukaryota; kingdom Viridiplantae; phylum Streptophyta; class Magnoliopsida; order Brassicales; family Brassicaceae; genus Odontarrhena; species Odontarrhena argentea. Next base: position 80,546 of record OVAF01000058.1, on the reverse strand, counting down.
CGTCTACATTATCCCTGCCCTTGCTCACGTTTTCACCTTCCGCTCCTCCGCCGCACGGGAGAATGCAGTGGAGCAGCCGCCGAGGTTCCTAGGGAGGTGGACTGGGGCCTTCACCATCAACGCATTCATTGTGGTGTGGGTGTTTGTTGTCGGGTTTGGGTTCGGTGGCTGGGCCAGTATGATCAATTTTGTTCACCAGATTGACACTTTTGGCCTCTTCACCAAGTGTTACCAATGCCCTCCGCCCGTAACGGCCTCCTCGCCTCCTCCGATCAGCCATCCTCACATCAATCACACTCGTGGCCTTTGAATCTCAAGTAGCAATCAATCAAGCAGGCACAAAGAGCAAGACACATATTAGTCTCCACTCCAGCTGCCACGAAAGTTGGCGTTTTCCACGGATTGGAAATTTTCGAGAACTAAAGTTTCGTTTCGATCTACCAATGCCTTAATGTTTTAGAGATTTTCGAGAATTAAGTTTGGTTTGGATCTACCAGTGCCTTAGTGTTTTGGGTTAGTTTTGCATCTAAAATTTGCCAGTTTCTATTGTCTTTATGTTAAGAATTTCCTTTTAAAACCATACTATATGAAACTGTAGTCATCGAACAGAACAAAATGCTTATCCGTAACGATATTAAAAGAGACTTCAATTCAAAGAAATAAGGATTAAAGGATCAAAGTCCACATACAAGTTGGAAGATTGAAGGAAAACGTCCCACAAGTCATAAAGCGAAACAAGGGTCAAGAACATGCCACACGAATCCAGCTTTTTAGCCATGCACAATAACCATAATTAAACACAAGTCCTAATCATCACGAAACACCAACAAAAACATAAACAACGAAGATAGATAATGAGGAATATTTGATAGCAGGCAGCTAGGGGGAGGATCGTTTTCATTTGGGAGATATTGACTGATTTACCCTTGTATACCGCCATGAAGCTGTTAGCCTCAACGACCGCCACTTGTGCAATCCCTTGCAAAATGCCCCGACTCTCCACAACTGTAGCAGCTCCCACCTCCACCGGACCTACCGCCTCCACCTCCTCCGTATCCGCCACCACTTCCGTATCCGCCACCACCTCCGTAGCCTCCACCACCTTGAGAACAGTCCCTCGCCATGTGACCTGGTTCTCCGCACTTAAAGCAAGCACCATCGCCACCACCTCCTCCTCTACCACCGCCTCCTCCATAACCACGACCACCACCTCTTCCACCACCAAAACCACCACGTCCACCAGACGAACCACCGCTATTTCCCTGAACGGCAGCGCCGTCGGGTCCAGACACTTGGACAGCTTTAGGGCGACCGGTGTTGTCGACCTCAACGTCGAACTCAACAGCTTCTTCAGCTGCAAGGCTACGATATCCCTCAGATTTGATGGAGGACTGATGGACGAAGAGATCATCACCACCATCGTCGGGCGTGATGAACCCGAAACCTTTCTGAGTATCGAACCACTTCACCGACCCCTTCCGCCTTTCTCCTCCACCGTTGTTTTCGTCGCCGCCGCTCATTCTGATCAAATCTCTCTCTTTCTCTTCCTCTTGGCGTGAGGCAGACGCTGTATATATCCGCAGCAGATGTGTGTAGAAACGCTACGAGTGCCACGTCCACATTTTATTTTCTTTTCCTATTCCCATTTTTCATAGTATTTTTTCTATTATTCTGCACAATTTTCTTGACTTTTTCCTTCACAAAAACATATTTTCTCAAAAAAATCATCGAATAAAATTCGAACTTCCTCAACAAGAAATCGAAATTTTTGTTTTATCTACAAAATAAAACATTGAAAAACAATTTCACTAAAATGGAAGTTTATAAATGGGCCACACTGATGTTCGAGATTGTATTATTTTTTCCTTTTACAGAAACTAAAGGAAGCACTGGCCCAGCTTTGATCTGGACGGTTAGGGATGCTTTGCAGGATGATTCTCAGCCGTCAGATTCAGATCTCTAGCTTAATTACATTTATATAATAATTCTTATATAAATATATAGGAATCGTTTAAATTCTTATATAAATATATAGGAATCGTTTAAAGCTTATCTTCTTCTTCGGAAAAGATCTAACAGAGTGAAGGGTGTTATGGGAAAACTGGAAAAGACAAATCTTTAATAAGTGTAGTTTCAGTCAACATTAAAGATGACGGACGTAAGCAGATAGATTTTTTGACTAGTCCCTCATTTTTGGGTAGTATTTTATTTTAGGAAAAAAAAAGTTAAAAATACACAAATATCGCCGAAAATATATACAAATTATTTGAACTTTGGAAAAATTATATCAACTAATAAAATTTGATGGTTTAATACACCAGTTTTTGAATTATTTGTGTGTTTTTTCACGAGACAAAAATAAATTTGTGTATTTTTCAATTTTTTTTCTATATCATATTTAACTTTCGTACCAATAAATCGTACCAATAAATAGAAGATTTACGGATTAAGCACAAACTTTTTTCAGTCAAAGCCTGAAAGGAGTGGTCAAAAGCGTTAACCTCCATAGTCCATTTGACATGACGATGAGACATGTCAATACCTCTATTAACTTCTATTAACTGCAAATACTCATTTTCGATTTCCAAACAAGTTTTTGTTTTTACCCAAAACCATCTTTTACCCAAAACCATTTTAATGAAAAGAGTTCACTTAATTTATTGTTTTAGTTATTGCAGATCACGACGTTTACTATAATTTCACCAACCAATATGGCTATAATACAAGGAAGTGATTGAGCTTTTAAACGTCCCACGGTAAATTTAAGATAAGTATGAAATATTGTGTTATGGACGTTAGGGTTGCGCATTGATATTTGTTATCTGTGCTATTGGTTATATGGGAGGAATGGTTCAAAATCGACTGATTGAAAGAAAATAAAAAATGTGACTAATTACACCTGAACCAGAGAGTTGTGGTTATTTACGTGATTCAACCAAGCAAATCCGGTACCGAATCAGGTTCCGATGGACTCAGAGTCGGGTAATAAAAAACCAAACCCCATGACCGATTGTCTCCCCTAAACCATTCATTATAACCCAATAAACCAGAATTACAATAAAAGCCTGAATTGTGACCTAATTTTTCCACCAATTTGAATTGAAACCACCATCGATCCCTCTCCAAACCAACTCGGTATCACCACGATATTACATAGAGAAATTCAACACCAATCACTCAATAGAAACACTCAATCAATCGGAATTCTGCTCAATAATGGCGAGAATGAGTATGAAAGGACTCAGACGAGACGTAAAGGGATCCCGTGAACCGAGTCCTCCACGACTCCTGTGACGAGGACCAACCCTCCACCGCCACCACCTGCCGCCGATGATCCAGAAGGAGACGACGGTGGTTCTCGTGACGGTTCCGACGTCGACGGAAGTGATGTGGAGCCACCGCGCGAAAGCCCGCCACTACAAGAGTCTTCAAAGAGTTTGGGAGAGGAAGATTCCGAAACGGAGAGTGATGAAAATGTCGAAGACCAAACGAACCGGAGAGTAGCATCCGAGGCTGTTCCATCCTCGAGCCGAAATCAAAATGTAAGAATTCTTGAGTATACACCGAATGGAATGTGAAATTGTATATTGGATGTGAATTGTATGTGAATTGTGTATTATTGATTGAATTGTAGATGCAACTGGGTGTAATACCACCTACGGAGTTCTACCTACATGAATCGAATTATGGGAAGACAATAAAGATTGCTACAAGGTGTAACATTGCATAAGCGGTGGAAACCATAGAGGAAATTCTCGACGCGAACGAGAAGGAATAGTTCTACTCTCATCCACAATTTGCTCACTTCTTTCATATGGCGAGGGATCCAAATCACAAGGCCATGGGTATGTGGATGTTACTTGTTCCAATGGTTCATACACAAAAGAAGAAGGAGGCGTGGTTCGTCATTAATGGTGTACCAATCCGTTATTCGATGAGAGAGCATTGCCTCATTTCGGGTTTACACTATCATCCCTATCCGAAGAAGCACAAAGTGATTGAGAGTTTGGCTTTCATGGATAAGCATTTCGGCAAAGGAAATAAAGTGACACAAGAAATGGTGGAAAAGAAGTTTGTATCGATGAAGAAACCTACAAAGGATCGGCTTAAAATGGTGGTACTCTATTTCTTATGCATGGTGATCAAAGGAAGTGATAAGACAGGGAAGCAAGCTTCTGCGATTGATCCATTTTTAAAGACTATCTCAAGTGACCTCGACGCTTGTAGAACTTCCCATGGGGTAGATTCAGCTTTTTGGATAGCATGAAAGAAATTGATCGATTGATGAGGGTGTTTAAGGATGGAATTGCAAACCGTAATGCTAGATTCACTAGCTTCATCACCCCATTGGAGGTGTGTGAAATTGAGTTTTTGTTTCTTATGGTTGCATTTGTTTCTTAAGGATTTTTCCAAACCGTAAAATTTTGAATCGTAAAATCTATTTTTTCCGCCAAAATCAGAAAAATATTTTTTTCCGGCATAACCGTAAAATTTTATTTTCACGCCAAAATCATAAAATCTCGTTTCCAGCCAAAATCGTGAAAATATATTTTCCACCAAAATTTTAAAGTTTCGTTTTCCCGCCAAAACCGTAAAATCTCATTTTTCGTTAAAACCGTAAAAGTTTGTTTTTCCACCAAAATTGCAAAATCATATCTCAATTTTCCCGCCAAAATCGTTAACTCTCGATCTCTGCTGAAACCTTAAAATCTCGGTTTTATTAAAATAAAAAAAATCCTAATATCTCGTTTTCCATCTAATTCGTTTTTCCACACTGTAAAATATATTTTTCATAATTCCGTAAATCTCATCATCTCGTCAAAACCACAATAAACTGTAAATAACTTTTTTTTATATAAAAACATAATTTAATTAACCATGAAACATTAAATTATTCATGTATTATTTAAAAATATAATTTATAGTAAAATCACATCATTGACTATATGGACTTAAATGGGTTTAAATGGGTCAGTGTTATTTTAACTACCTTAAACGGGCTACCCAAATAGGTAAAAAAACTAAGTGAACGTAAATGAGTATGAGTCCAAATGAGTATGAGTTTAAATGGAGTGGGCTTAGATGGGTAGCCCCCATTTTAACATCCCTATGCCAAAAGCATATTTCTCATATACTCTTGTTTCTTTCTTCTATTTAATATTCATTATGTTTTGTATTTTTTGCATTCAAGATTGGTTTTCATGTGCACATTTTTTTTAAAAAAAAAAATCTCTATAAATACCTTTAAAAGATATTGATGTATATAAGTGTAATGTGGATGGTAGCTGGTCAAATCAGGGAGCACATGCTGAAGTTTGATGGATTTTGAGAGACCATTGTGGAAAGATGATGTCGATGGGAGTTAAAGTTATACCGAGAACTGATAGAGTCATAGAAACAAAAGCAGAGGCCCTACGATGGGCTATAAAATTTAGATCTTTTCACTTGGCTATGAGAAAGTGCAATGTGAATCATATTGTCAGTCTCTTGTTCTGACTATACAAGGGCAACATGAATGGCCAAGCATCAGACCGATTTGTCGAGATATTCAAGAGTTGCTCTCCCGTTTCCAAGGGGCTTCTCACTTCTGTGGGTTTTTGTAAGAGAGAAAATAATGGAGTGGTGGACAGGATAGCAAGGGAGACTCTTTCATTTGTGAATTATGTCCCTAAGTTATGTTCTGTAATGCATGTTTGGTTAAAATCAGTGTTTCAGAAGGACTTGAGATTGTGGTGTGTTGGTTAAAATCTTTAATGCATATTTGAGTATCCTTGTTTGAATATATTTGAAATAAATAGTTGGTTTTAATTGAAGGTTGACTAGTCAAACCATGTTGGTAACAAATTGAAAAAAAAGATTCAACGGTTAAAACTAACTCCGCTATTTGTCAAATATGTATAAGACGGATTTTAAAAATATGAGTATGATAATTTAAATTATATTGAGTAGGTCTAGGCATAATACCCGGAACCGAAATATCCATCCAGAACCGAAGCAAAAAAACCCGAACCGAAACTAGTATGGACCAAGAGAAATTAATTGTTTGGGTATGAGCTTCATTTACTCTCGGGTATCGTGTAATACCCGATACCGAAAGTGCATCCCACTTTCGATATAAGGTTTATTGTTTGTTTCCTATTTCACGATTTTCCCTAAACTTTCACAAATTACTTAAGCTTTTGAATGATATTGAGATAATATTTTGGGTATTTCAGATATTTATAGTATATTTGGTTACAAATAATCAGTATATTTGGTAACCCGAAATTATTTTAGTTATTTGCGGTTCTCTTATATGATATTGAAATAGTATTTTTCGGTATTTCTGATATTTAGAGTATATTTGATTGAAAATAACCAGTATATTAACCCGAAATTATCTTGGATATTTTCGGTTCCCTCATCTAATATCCGAACCCGTCCGAAACCCGAAATTACCCTCCTGAACCCGAACCGAAATTCAAATATTTCCGATTGGGACTCATTCTCTAAACCCGAAATATCCAAAACTCGAAATACCCGTCCAGAACCGAACCGAATATCCGAATACCCAGAACTAATATTGAGATTGGGTATGAGATAGTACTCTCTTAACTTGTATAATGCATTTTTTTTTTTTTTATCACACTTATATGCATCATCTGGAATATAAAACATATGTGACCGGAATCGAGTTCCGCTCTAGCGGCTTCTACACTCTGCATTGTGCATCACTTAGCTATTGATCCTAGTTGTGGTTAAATCGATATTAATGAGTGGTCGTGAAAGAAAAAAGAAAAAACACATATGTGACAAAAAAAAAAAAAAAAACCATAACAACAAAACGACGTCGCATCTGGATAAAAAAAGGACGTCGGTTAGGGAAGGACTAGGGTTGTTAATATGGGCTGCAAACCCGCGGGTCTAAACGGGCTTGTTACATAAATTTGAGTCACAAACCCTTCCACTTAAATGAAAGCCTATACGGGTTTAGCCCGTTAAAACCCATTTATCATACGAGTTCAATAACAAAATAACGGGTTGCCCGTTTAGATTTTTTTTTAACTCGTTTCCAAACAAAAACAAACTCTGATGAAAACAAAATCTCAACGACTCTACTTTATTTTGGGATTTGAGGTGATGAAAACGAAATCTCAGCTTTTGGGTTGATGAAAATATCGACGACAAATCTGATTCTGGGTTGTTCTTCTTCACTAGGTCAGTTTCTTCTTCGAGAGATTCTGGGTTTCTTCGACAAATCTGATTTTGGGTTGATTTTAAAGGTATAAATCAATCTCTTAGTGGAACTTAATAGGTTTCATTTTGATTTGATTGTGGTTTGACGTGTTGGGTTTGTTTTGCATTGATATTTAAGGTGAGGATTGCTTTTGAGGAGCCTGAACCAGGAGTCACCATTGTCGATCTTACTCATACTGACGTCCCCGAAGAAGACATGTTAGTGTTGCTTATAAAATCTCTCGTTCTGGGATTTTAAAGGTATAAATCAAGCTCTTATTGAAATTTGTTGTTGCTAGTTCATAAATTTTAGTGAAAATTGTTGCTGCTAGTCCATAGATTCTGGGTTACTTTGATATGCGAGTCTCTTTGTTTAAACGAAACATAGCTTAACCGAAAAAGAAAGGAAATCTCCATTGCTATACCAAGACTTCAGCCATTGGTGCCTCCCCGAAGTTCCTGATTCTTGGAACGAAATCCTCTACGCCGAGCTGCTCGTTAAACCCAATCAGCTCGGCCAAACACATACATGATATAACAAATTTTAACCATGATACAATACTGGGTGCCCGTCCTTTCTATAGTCTGTTAATCTTGTGATGTTTAGATATGTGACCAGCGTTTTCATGTTTCTTAATATTTTCTCGAGCACCTTCATCTTATCCATGTATGGGGTTAGGTATGTATCGTTCTTGATTGGTTGTGTTTCGTTGTCGCATGCTCCTCCCGAGTTCCATTGCCCACCACTACAAACCAATCAATCAGTGTTGAGATTTAGATTTCGATCATTGCAAAACATAAATGCAAACAAACAATTGAAACCATAGATTATTCAGTTCAAAGAGTGTATTCCGATTACCTGAAATGAGAAGCGGAATAACCCCGAAAGAAAACAAGGGTCTTTTCCGGATTCACATTCTTCTCAACCCATCGACCCCATGTAGTCAAAGCTTTACGGAAAGCTTCAAGTACAGAGAGTTCATGATAAACATTACTTCCTCCTTGATAATAATCCGCCCTATGAAACCAACAACCACCACACCAAAATCAGCTCCTACATTACTACAATACAAAGACAGAACAACTACCACTAGAGTAGACGAGATTATTACCCTTTAGCTGTTTTCTCATGAGTCCACCAATGCCCGGTGTTAAAGACAATAATATCTGCTCCTTTGTACTGCTCAGACGACTTCCCAACCAAATCAAGCCGCAAAGTCTCCTTCTTTGTTCCCTTCTTGTCTACAATTTCATTTTCTTGAACTAAAAAGGGCGAAACAAAAAACTCCACCGTGCAATTATAATCCTATCAAACCGAAATCAAAACCATAAACAAACATTAAAGTCCACTAAACAGATCTTTCTTGAGTACTATCTCTCTCTCTTTCCGAGAGCGGCGGCGAAGAAGGAAAACGTGTGTGCCTCTCCGGTGGCTGGCTTCGGCCGGCGCCGAGAGAGGGCTCCTCTCTCTTCCTTTTGTTGAGTCTCTTCCTTTTGTTGAGTCTTTTGTGTCGATTTCTTTTGCCGGTGGTGGAGTTGCAGTTGCGGGTGATAGAATTTTAGATCTCTTCGATGATGGCCTCGACAGAGCCTCTCGGACGATTTCAAGCCAAGGCAGTCTCCTCAAACGTAGGTGAGATGGTGGATCTACGACGAGGAAGTATACAGGCCGTCGACGGCGTAGATCTGGTGGTTCTCCTTTTCACTCTCCTTGCGGAGTTTCATCTCCTCCGTTGAGCTTCGGGTATTACGGTGGCTCAGTATTAAGATGGCGTGTGGTGAGACGGATCGTGGTGTCCGAGCCCGGCTATGTGGCTTAGATCGATCCCGGGCAGATGGTGTTTATTTAGTATAGTCCCGGCCTCTTAGCTGTGCTACAGGTTTCATATCCCGAAGGAAGAGCTAATTTAAGATTTGGGTGTGATAAGCAAACCACTGGAATATAGAAGAAGAAGAAGCTTCAATTCCGTCAAAACCCCGGATAAAAGAAATTATCAGTCTTAATCGGATGCCGGTTTTGAGGGTTAGTCTCAGCCGGTTTCCGGTTGAGTTTCATTCGGATGTTTTCTGTCCGTTTTAGGCTTAGGACCGGAACATAGAAAGCCGGTTTTCTTTTCCTATCGGATTTGCGCTTTTCGTGTAGAAGCTATTAGGACAAGTTTTTCACTCCGATCTTTAGAGACTAATAGTTTGGTTTTGATTAGAACTTCTTGATAGGATTTGATCCCGGTTAGTAAGTGTTTTCGTGTCATTGGGTAGAATGTTGTGGTTTAAGAGATGATTTCATACCGAGTTGTGGTGTGTTTCATCTCGTAGTGGTTGAAAAATACATGACTATACGTCGGGTAGCGTTGGATCCGCTAGTGTTTCAGGGTTATACTTGACTTAGTCATTGTATTTGGGTGATTTCTATCGTGGTTGAAATTTGTGTAATGAAAATTGTGTACTCTTGATTTGGTTAATGGAAAGTTGTTGTTGAGCCAAAAAAAAAAAAAAAAAACCATAAACAAACATTCGAAAACCCAATCCCTATAACAAAAAATTCAACAAACCCCTACTTGGAATACAAAGGAGTACTCAGCCTCCCCACGAAAATGATGTCTTCCTCTAGCTTCAAAAACCTTACTCTCATCTTTCACTGATCCTTTAAGAAAACAAACCAGAGACTCCCACATGTTCCTGTTCAAAGAATCACCCACAAAGATTAATCTTCTTCCTCTAAGCATCTCCAGCAAAACAGGTCCATTTAACCTATACATTGATAATCTCTCATTAGAGATGAATATTGACAAAATTTAAGTAAATTAAGGATTTTTTAAGTAACGTACCTTGGTAAACTACACTTCTTAGGTTTCCACTTCAATTTCTGAAAGTCTTTATTAGATATACAATTGAACTGCTCATCGATAACACTACACGAACCAGGTTTGTAAAGCGGATACGAATCATCACTTATCCATCCTCCATCGAAGAACTCACAATCTTTTAAAGATTCACTCCACTTCTCGATCTCTTGCTTCAGATCCACCGTCGCAGGAGCTTTGGCCGGAGCTAGAGCAAATTGACCGAAAAACTAATTGGGAGAATCTGAGCCCAAAAAACTAATCTGTATCATCGTTTCTTGTAGTTTTAATTAGAGACATTCAATATCTACAATAACTGATCAACATTGTTGGTGGGCTATATACATGTAGTATTATAATATGTTCCACCGTTCCAGTTCACCGACTTAGGGTTTATCTGTGGGAGTAATCTCGATGCGGAACGAGAGGAAGAGAGCTAGGTCAGAACGCGGGTCTACGAACCAGCCTAGGAACAGATACTCCGATAACCCACCAGATTTTGCCTTGTTAGCGTCTCTTTACCCTTCTTTCAAGCCCTTTGTTTCATTCTCCGGTGCTCGAGCCCGGATCGACTGGACCGATTACAACGCGACCCGAGAGCTCACTCGCATCCTTCTTCTACATGACCATGGCGTTAACTGGTAACTTTCTCGCTTTCTCAAGTAACCTCCCTAAGATGCTATGCTCTTACGCATTCTGGAATTTGTAGGTGGATTCCAGACGGTCAGCTTTGCCCAACTGTTCCCAATAGATCGAATTACATCCATTGGATCAATGATCTTTTGTCCTCTGAGATCATTCCAAGTTTGGGTGGTGCAGGAAGCAAAGTAAAGGGCTTTGACATTGGTACTGGTGCCAATTGCATCTATCCTCTCCTCGGTGCTGCCCTTTTTGGGTGGAGTTTTGTTGGCTCAGGTTTGCTCTTCTTCTTTTCTTTTTAGTCCATTTGCAGTATGGCTTCTCCAGTAGTTGGCTGTGTGTTATATACATTTTGATTCGTGTGCCAATCTTGTTGTACGCAGATGTCACTGTTGTAGCTCTAGAATGGGCGGAGAAGAATGTTCAAAGTAATTCCCATATTTCAGACCTAATCGAGATCAGAGACTCTAGAATTCTTCCTCATTGTTTCTCCGAGTCTTCTGTCCCGGAGGTTGAAAATAGAGAGAGTGAAAAGCACTCTTGTCAAATCATACCTGAGGAAGCTGGAGTTTTCCCCACGCTTCAGTCTGATCATCTTGAAGATGGTAACAAGAGCTATATAGAACTAGCTGTACTACTCGGTGTTGTCAAGGAAAATGAAACCTTTGACTTTTGTATGTCCAATCCTCCATTTTTTGAAACCATGGAGGAAGCAGGCCTTAACCCCAAAACGTCATGCGGTGGAACTCCTGAGGAGATGGTCTGCAATGGTGGGGAGCAAGCTTTTGTGACACGTATTATCGAAGATAGCGCTGTACTTAGACAAAGATTCAGGTAACTGGACCCAACTGAACTGTTGGATCTTTCACATTCTGGTTTTCATCTATCAGGACGTATCTTTTACAATTATGTTTTTTATTAGATGGTACACTTCAATGCTGGGAAAGAAGGCTAACCTCAAAATCTTGATATCGAAGCTTTGGGAACTAGGGGTTACAGTTGTGAAGACCACTGAATTTGTCCAAGGCCAAACATCCCGTTGGGGACTCGCTTGGTCCTTCATTCCCACAATTAGGAAGATTCTAGCACCGCCTGTTGCCAAAAAGAGTGTCCTTTCTTTTATGCTTGAGGTATTTCATCCTTAACTTTCGTCTTCCTTAACATGCTTCGGTATACATATGTTTACTACGTATATAAACTCTCGGGCTTTAGTCAGGCCTTACATCCTTTGTGGTGAATTTCTGTTTGCTAGGGCATTAAACGGCAGTATAGTGCCGTAGATGTACTGCATTCAGTGGAGGAACTCTTCAAGAGCTATGGAGCCTCTTGTAAATTAAATTCTTCAACATTTTCTGTTGATGTAAGTGTACGAACTCGTTTTGTCTTGCCATCCATTTTTGTTTCTGCAGTATCTCAAGTTTAGCAGATCTCTCTTTTATATCTATACAGATTGTGGTGTCCACCGACCAGTGCAAAACAATCTCAAAGAATGGCATTGGAGATGGGGATAGAGTGAGAAACAACGAATATGAAAATCAGACTCTGGATGGCTCCATTTTGCAAGCCCCTCAAGATAATCTATCTTTCCGCATATTGGTTTGTTTGACTTGATTTAGTATATCCCTGACGGTTACCTTAGGTTTTTCAATTGTTATATGATGAGAAATTTCTGGTACAGGTGTTCCAGCAGATTCCAGGATCCTTGCTTATAAAAGGATCACTGCAGCATAAAGATAGCCCCCTCTCAGGTTAGTCAGTTTGTGCTTGGTTTCCCCTAATTGCTATCATGTAAGTGCGTGATCGTTGCTGTAAGTCACAAATGTGAAAGAAACTAAACTTTCCATTTAATTTTGCTTCTGTAGGATTGTTCCCAACAGTTTTTTGTTCGTTGGAACAAAGTATGAAGTCCAAATTTTGTCGGTAAATCAGTCCCAGAGGTACTGTTTTGACTTGAAGAACAGAATCTGGCGAACACTAAACGAAAGTGGATAAAAAAGCTTCAATTCTCGAACACATGGAACATGTTCAATTGTTCATACACATAAGGCAACCATGTTTTGATTCCTACATGAACTGATCAAAGTCGTCCCTTCAGCTCTTGCATACATGAGAACCCAGCAGAGACAAGTAAAAATTTATTAACGAATCGTCTTTGGGGTGAAAAGTGTAACATAGCAGATCGCTTGTGTTTCTGAACCATGTATATTTTACAAAACCTGAAAAGGCTTTTAGTCTTTGACCTTGGAGGCGAAGATACACTGAGCCAAGTAGTTATTTTGAGTTGTCACTTTCTCCCTTTGCAGTGGCCTTTCCTATATGACAAGTAAGGTGATCCCTTAACAGTTTAATGCAACTAGAGAAATATGAATCCCTGTGAAGATGAGTACTATCTCGATCACCTCTTCATCCACTCAAACACACTTGTACCATGTTTAGACTCCTAACTTTGTGATGATCTGCACAACTTCCATTATCTCCTCGAGTGGTGCTTTCTGGATCACTCCTCTTCTTCTGGTAAAGCTGTGTCCTATTTGATGCTCGTATCTTCACTTTACTTGGCCCCCTCATAAGTTCTGTCCATCAACACTCCTGTAAGCTAGTCTTCACCAGTTATGGACACCAATGCATCTAATGTGCTTGTCCAATTTCCAGAGTCTGGACTGGCCATCATTGGTTTCTTGACTCTACTGTGTTTCTTAGTCTAAGACAGCTTCTGTTTCTTGATGATTCTACCTTGGTGAAGCTTGACTATTCGCGTGAACTTGACAAGGCCTTGCGTTGCCTAGCCTGCATACTTTTACCTTCTTTCCTTGTAGAACTTGTGCATAAATGCATATATTTTTCTCGGCAGCCAAAGTATCATTTCCTTTCGCAGAGTTATCTTGTCCTGAATTGAAGTCTCTGATGTTCTTCTTCGTCTTAATTTCACGAGTTTACTGGACAGGGTTTTCTTGCTAGTTTATGTCCTGTTACGGTTGACCTGCGAGCTGCAGCACAGAGGTTTCGAGGGCTGCACAAGATGTTTGATAGATGTAGAACGGATACCATAGAAGATGTAAGTAAGGAACATATGACGATCAAGAAACAGTAGTCGGCTACAAGTCACAGGTAAGTTCCTTGCAACATATGAGGATCGCGTCCTTTGTTGTGATAAGTACCAGTCAGTTTCTGGCCTTACTGCTGGTTCTTGGCTCAAAGTCTGATAAGAGTTTCCTCAACTCTGATGATTTGGTGGTAATTCTCTAGTTCAGCACCATGAGTTAATGCAGCACATATACTGTATAAGACATACGAGAGGAATCTTCAGTCGAAGCTTATCTTTCATTTTGCATACTGGATTGTGAATCTAAAGAGTAATTAAAAGCTCTGATTGATGAACAAAACTTAGTCACCGGTTAAACAGAAAAAACCGGGCTATTGGCCTATGGTGTTGTTGGGTTTTCCAGTTTTCCTTTCTGGGTTTACTCATAAATTCGATGGAGACATCATTTTATTGGTCGCTCGTCTCTTTGTGCATTTTGTCCCTTTCTAACTCACCCACCATCTCCATCGTTATGTAATAAAGTACAATTCAAACCGGACAACTTTTTTTTTTTTTTTTCTATGCATTAAAATGCAAGAACATTTTTCTGCAGGAAGGGAAGCCTATTCCATTTTGCTTCTTTATTGAAAACCAAATATGGAAGGAGAAGAAAAAAAGAATTAGAACACTGTAGATTTTAGCTCTGCTACATTTGACAAAACTTCTGAAGCTAAAAAATGAAATCATCTAACCACGTATAATTCCCTGCTTTTGCAGGCTTTAACAGTGTACAATCCTGGGAAGAAAATTTGCAGGAATCTTTGAATTTGCTTGATGATGAATCTTCTTGTATGTATCCCGGCTAGATCATGTTCTCGAAGCTTCTTCTTCCATAAGTGCAGCCAGACTATGCAGAACAGAGTAGATCTCTTCTTTACGGGGATGCAACCCATCTGAGACTGTGAATGTATTAACTTTCTCGTCGATTTCGATCCAACTAAGAGCTCTTTCTTTATTCACCCTTTTCTTATCCATAATCCCCCTCAGCTCCTCTACTGATTCCCATTTCCCGTGATCTGCGTAAATGCTCGATAGCAATATGTATGGTGCAGACGGTTCAGGATCCAGTTTGATAAGCTCTTCTGCCGCTTTCTTTCCCAGCTCTACATTTCCATGAATCCTGGATACTCCTAGGATTGCATTCCAGATACGCTCGTCAGGTCTAAAAGGCATTTTATCGATCTTGCTCATCAGTTCTTTGAAACAACCAGCACGCCCTAGGAGATCTATCAGACATGCGTAATGCTCTTGATTAGGAACAATCCCGTGCTGAACAGTGAGTGACTCAAACCACCTGACTCCTTCCTCTACCAGACCCGAATGACTACATGCATTGAGAATCACAACCAGGGTCGTCCGGTTTGGATGGATTCCGGCCTTAATCATGTCTTCAAGCATGCGCAAGGCCTTGTGGCCAAGCCCGTGCTGTGCCAATGCAGAAATCATCGTATTCCACAAAACAAAGTCTTGTTTGTCATCACAAAGACTGAAAACCTGCTCGCTGGCTTCTAAACTCCCTGACTTGGAGTACATATCGATCAAAGAGCTGATAACAATCGCATTGGGTCTAACATTGGTACGAATCATGTAGCCATGAATTTGCTTCCCGTGTCTAAGAGATGCGATGCTCGCAGAGGCACATAGACAGCTGCTGAAAGTAAACTGTTCCGGCTTAACCCTCGAAGCAATCATTTTTCTAAACAGATCAAGGGCTTGGTCCCCAGAACCTTGTCTAACATATCCAGCAATTAATGCGGTCCAAGAGACTGGATTTTTCTCTGGCATCTCACAGAATAGCTTATCAGCCGCTTCCATATCCCCCAGTTTGGCATATCCAGAGATGAGCGTAGTCCAAATTTGAATATCTCTCACTTTCATCTCTTCAAAGCATCTTTTAGCACTCTCCATCTGACCACATTTTGCATAGGCATCGACTATGGAAGAAGAAAGCACAAGATTTGACAGAAACCCAGCAACCAGAACTTGTCCGTGAGCTTGCCGATTGAGCTGGAGCTCCCTTGATTTGACACATGCCGTCAAAATCCCTGCGAAGCTAAACTCGTTAAACTTGATCCGAGATCTCCTCAACTCTCTGTAAAACCATAGAGCTTCGTGTAGATTCCCCTCCTTAGCATACCCAATAACCATCGTATTCCAGGACACAACATCCCTCTCGGACATACTATCGAACACAGCACGTGCACGAACCAACATCCCTGATTTGACATAGCCAGAGATCATATTGTTCCACGAAAACAAGTTCCTGAAATGCATTTGATCAAACACTTTACACGCATCAGCAGGTTTACCGCATTTCATGTACATTCCGATTAGATGATTGGACAAAAGCGTGTTGGGTCTCTTGAATCCAGTAATCTTCAAGTGACGATGAATCCATTTGCCTTGTTTCAAAGACCTCGTATCTCCACACTGCTGGAGCAGCGACGCTAAGACCCCGAATGGTAAGCGAATCCCTTTCTCTGTTAAGGACTCGAGACGAGACACCGCCTGAGAGAGCTCTTCTTTGGTTGCGTGTCTGCTGAGAAACGATCGAGTCCTAGGGTTACTGATGGGCATTGGAGGGAGAAACCACCATGGGAGGAGATTTCACTCCTAGCGTGTCCACCGTTTTGCGATTAAATCTTGATCCCGGCGTAGTGAAGTCTGAGAGGTTTAACGCCGGCGAGATTCGCCGGTCAGAAATCATATGACAATTCTTCCGCCGTCGGATCTTTGGGAACCGGATCTGGTTAATGGTTTGGATCATACAAACAAAAACCATTCTTTTTCCCTTTTGGGCTTAGCTCTTCTTAAGCCCACGGGACCTTTTTTTATGTTTTAAAATGTCACAGAATCGGAGATTAGTCAAGACTCAAGTTACAACTTACTAGTTAATATCGGTACTACCGTTCTAGTAGTGACAAACCAAGGTTACTGATCATAACTACAACATGAGAATTTATGTTTGCGCCTGCATATATTTCCTCCACTCTCCAAAAATTTACTTCTTGCAGTTGATCAATCAAAGTCTACTAATGGTGAGCCGAGAATCTTGTCCATAGGATATGCTTGGATCATGCGTTTATTGGTGACAACTCTTCACTTTATCCCATTAGGACATACACTCCTTCTTCTACTGCTACTTTAACTCTCTCTCTTCTCACAGTGAAAAATCCTCTCACTTTATAGTGACAAGATCAAAATTAGGGGTCAATCCTAGTAATGCCATGGGGGAAATAATAAGCTAAATCCTAGATATATTATGCTCATGGTAAAGTTACTCATCATGAGCTAAATCCAGTCACTTAAGCTAACACCCTGACTCGAGTAATGCCATGGGGGAAATAATATGTGGTCTCTTGTTCCTCTTACTCTTGATATGTACTGTACTTGGTTGCAAATGGTTTTATAAGGCCAACTGAAATGCAAATGGAACCATGGATAAGTTAAAAGCTAGACTAGAGTTACAAAAGACTTTGATCGAGAAGAATGAATAGATTGTCTTGAAAATTACATTCATGTGGTTAGTTAATCAAGAGTTAGACTCATGCTTCATGTCTCTACGATAATGCAGTGAGAAATTAAAATAATGGATATTAAGAATGCCTTCTTACATGGAGATTTTGACTGAAACTGTACATGAAATTACCTAGCATATATGTTTTATTGATTCTCGAAAGTCTAATCATGTATGCATCAATCTATTTGGTAATTAATTGGTAGCCTCGATTAACATCCTCTATGGGATGAACATTTCTCTTGTTAATAAATAATTTACACTCCCATATTATCCATAAATTCCAAAAGGGAAGAGCCTCAAATGTAGCTCAAAGTCCATATTTCTGTAAAACTGCAACAAGGTAGTTACGTTCTCGTCAAAAACATGTCTGATGTATTTTGGAGACTCATAAGTTGTATATGGGAGTATATTTTCAAATGGACAGTTCATTATTTTCGTTCATGGACCGTTCATAGGTCATGTCCACATTGTGTCCACAAAATATGGACATGTCCATGGACTGCCATATCCTAGCTTTTTCATTATTTTCCTAAGCCTAATAATAATATTATTGTAGTCATCATATGATTTTTAGAACAATGATAGTCAAATAATGAGACAAAATAATATAAATAAACAGTACAATATTATTTTTATAGAAAATTATTTTTTATATAAAAAATTTGATGAAAACATAAACTCTAACTATGAAGCAAATAGTTTAATAGTAAAGACTACCAACATTTTTCATAAATGATCATNATAGTAAAGACTACCAACATTTTTCATAAATGATCATCACTCCCTGTAAAGATAACTAAACTAACATTAATTTTTTTTTTTTTTTTTTGTATTTGGACTTTGGAATTGTCCATGTACATTTGGTCAAAGTCCATTTGGACATGGACATTTCATGGACCGTTCATATTTGTCCAAAATAATATGGACGGGACAAAGTCCATGGATATTTGTCCAATTGACACTTCTATATGGGAGCACCACCATAAAGCATGAGCATGATGATACTTAAACATGATCATGACATGATATATAGCGATTCCTCGTCGAAACAACATCGTCATCAGATGAGAGAAATGATTATGTTTCTTGAAACAAGACGAGTCTCTATTGGTAGAGAATCGGAAATGGCGCTCCATAAAAAATGTGGTATCTTCGGTATAATATTTTAGCTTCCAAAATCCAACTTAAGGTTAACATATTTAGACACTGGAAAATACATATTTATTTATCTCATCGTCAAGAAAAAGTCTCCAATTATATAAGGGGTAGTGAATCAAACGCCAGAAGTAGTGAAAATTTTCTATAAAGGTATCCGTATTATTTAATGAATGAAATAAGCCTTGCTAGTGAAAAACGGTAACGTTATAGCCAACGATGGCATCACCGGTCTTGGGATCGAACCAGTTAGTCTTGGCTATAGCGTAACCACGAGCCATCCGGAATATTCCCGTACCACCAACGATAGGCATTTCTCGAATCGGGTTCATTGCCGGGTTCTTCCCGATCATGCTTATGGTGCTGTCCTTGTACGGACCGTCCTCAAAGGCGAAACTCATTGCCATTATCAAACCCACCTCTTCTTTACCTGTCACATTTCAAATTAGTTTGTACCTAACCGGTTATAGAACGAAGCAATGTACTGTCTATATGTACGTACATGAAGAACCGTAAAGGCCTTGGGCCCGGCCAACGAGCTTGGATTTGGGATCGGCGGTCTCGGTGAGAGCATCATCGACCATGAAGGTGGCACCAAACAGCGTGGGAGATTTGTTAGTATCTGCGGCCTGAGCCACCTTAACGGCGGTGGGATTCTTGCCGCTCAAGGTGTCGTGGAAATAGAACTGAAGGTTCGTTACCTTCTCCTTCCCTCCTGCTTCGTCTAACCGATTAGCCCAGCTGTACAGTGTTGATCCATGAGCAGCCAGTGGCAGCATTATCGTTACTAACACGACCACCATTCTTGATATATCTTCTGCTTTTGCCATTTCTCTAGATTGCTTTCTTTTTCCTTCTGATGTTGTGTATTGTGCAAGTCACATGAGTTTTAGGTGCGATGAAGTAAGTCTATTTATACAGAGATAACATTTACACGACTTACACAGAAGGGTCCAAGTTGGTTCAACAAATCCATAGAAAGATGGTAAATTAGCAAAAAGCAATGGGACGAAGTCAGCAATGTGTGACGAAGTCAGCAATGTGGTGGCGTAATGGTTCACCTAATAATTTAATTGTTTGAATTAAGTAATAATTTTTATATGTTATATTACATTGGTGAACCTAATAAGTAATTTTTTTATATGAATTTTCAAATTCCTATTCAAAAGATTATTTTCTCGGTTTGTAATTTTTTTTCCTTATCTCTCAACTACAACTGTAATGGAGCAAATGAACATTCAGATTCCATACNTTAAAATTCCAAAAAAAAAAAAAAAAAAAAAAATGAAAAAAAAAACATAATGAAATATTGTAATGGAATAGAAGGATTATGACTTTTTTGGCTGACTTGATTACAATTGATTTGTGTTGGAGTTTATGTACATAAATAAATACATATTTCTATTTATGTTTGTTAACACATATACAATTCAAATATTTATGTAAATACATTTTATTTATCACAACTTATCAAACATCTTTATGATATATACGCGACGATTAGAAGAGACATATGATCAATGATTGCGTCTCTGTCAATAAGCATCTTTTGCTATAAGCATGATTGATGATTATTTAAAGACTTCATTACTAAGAGAGTTGAGAGAATTTTATTCAATCTTCTTCTTCTCTAAAATCAGTTTCTGAAAAAAACTTAAATTAGGTTTGCTAGGATCTATGTAAGGTGTCAATACAGAGATCAATAGTTGTATCCTGCAATATAGACGCCCATTGAAGCTATTCACATCATAGTAGGGGCGAAATTCTGTCTTAGGAAATTGCTATTCACAAACCTCGATCGAGTTTACTCTGATCATTCAGCAATGAGGAAAAAATCATCAAGTGAGTTTCTGTTTTGTATTGATACTGGTTTAAATTTGTTGATTTGATCTGCATCTATAATTTCAATAAACAACAGTTTGTTTGTTAATAGTGATAGAGAGTGACATTGTACTCAACAATGGCATCACCAGTAGTGAAGTTCAAGGAGTAGGTATTGAGGTGAGCCAGCCCTGTGGCCATTCTAAACCGTCCTCGACCACCCACAACCGCGAGCTCCCTCTGCGTGTCTGTTATCGGATTCCTCGAAAACACGCCAAAAGAACTGCCGTTAAACTCCCCAGAGGTGAACCCATAGTCGATGTACATGGTCAATGTTGGGACATGTTTTCCGGAGGAGACATACATTCCTCTTGCGTTCCCGATCTGCTCGGATTTCGGGTCAGGCCCGACCGTGAGAGGGTCGTCAATGGCGAGAAGAGAGCCGAAGGGTGTCGGACCAGAAGAGCTGTCGTTTGTGGTGAGATTGGGTTTGGCGATGAAGACTGCTGATGGGTTTGGTTCGGAGATCTTGTCATGAAAGAAGAAATGGAGATGGGTGACGACTCGTTGTTTGGGTGAGACTGGAACAGTTTCTGAGTAGTACGTGCAGTGTGCGTAGGTGATGTAGAGATGAAGAAGAGTAAACCTTACGATTCCCATCTTCTTCCCCATTTTTTTCCTATGGTTCCCTCTATCTAACTCTATGACTATGAGCGTAATCTTTTTTTTTGTTATACATGTAGCGTCATATAAAGAGCGAAAACAATCTTCAATTGGTTTGTCAGGTCATGCTTTGGACTTGGACTTGTCTAGGAGTCAGATACATTGTAATTCGTTTCCATATATACATGTACAATCAATGAAACTTATGACCAAAGTACTTACCATAAACTAAGATATTTTCCCCACATATAAATAATTGGCAAAGACCAACAGCTCCAATAACCAAGTGTAGTTTCCGTCCTAATTAGGTTGTGGCCAATTTGGTTTAACTTATTTATGTATAGAGATGTCATCAGGCAAGAAATTTTGCTTGTAAATTCACCTTAAAGAGAAAATGCATCAGAACTCAGACAAGAACTTAATAAACGTCCAAACTTCTGCAGGGCAAGCAAGAGTTGAATGAGCTGGGTAATACAGTTAAAAAAATTACCTTTCCCTTCAACTCGTATCAGTAACAGCAGGGGGGCCTTCTTCATCAATCTCTTTCGGAATCTGGTCTTTTTCTCAGCCAAAACCTCACTTGCCTTCCCAAATGGATTTGCAGTTTTGGAGGTTTACATTCTCCAAGGACAGTGTACCAGGCTGCAACCTTGTGCAGACGCTTGTTGTACACCCTCCTCGGTCCTGGATGGCCACATTGCGTGAACTGAACCTCAGAGGACTTTGCTTTCTCGACAGTCGGCCATCGACTTCATCAGCCTTTGACTGAGATTTGAAGAATCCTCCACCCCTCCACTTCCCCTCCGATGCGTTTTACCCTTTTTCTTCTTGATTTTGGTGGATGAAGCGGCAGTAGAGCAGTCCTGGTGGACCTTAAACTCTTGCTCTTCCGCTTCGAGAGCCCAAGCACTGTGCTTCAGCGAAACCAATGATAAAGCCACCATGCTTCCTAGCTACACCTTATTTTTTACACAGAACCACCATGCTTCCTGTACTTTCTCTCCTAGTAACCGTACGATTAACACGTAGAATCCCCTTGCTCAAACTTAAACTTATTTTCCATCCAATTGAATATGATGTAAAGAATATTTCATCCTTAACAAATAAAGATACATATTTAGTACAAGTGTATGACAGTAAATCGGGACTAAAGTTCAGATATGATGATAAACCTGTACTGTACTAAGATGAGCTCAAACTAAATAAACTTTTTTGTCTGTACAGAGGACACAAATAATACAAAACTGATAAGACACCACAATGAACCCAGACAACATTCGCCTAAGATGTGTTGAAAGATCTTAGATTATCAGTTTTAATCCCGAGGCTTTTTCTTGCCACATTTTCATCTTTTGGAGTCTAGAGATGGCACCTTCTTACTAGTATTCAGGACTGTACAGAGTTATCAGATGTTCTTCATTGGTGTTCTTTCTCGAGTCGTACCATCTTACTGATTCTGAAGAGCCAAAGATTAAAGCTGTATTGCGTTTAATGGCAGAAGAAGAATCAGATATGGACATATCAGGTCATGCTGTTTGGAAAAGGTAGTTTATTTTTTTTTACCTGAAGAAGTTTGTTGTTCCTCTTCTCTCGTGCCATGGAGTATCATTGTGCCTGTGAGCACAGTGATGAATCCACATAACTCTGAGGCTATGCTGGCTGCATCTTGCCCAGACCAGTCCTATGAAAATTATTAGACGTCATGTTTAACTGTTTCCTGTAACCGAGTTTTGAAACAATCGAGACCCAATGTAATTAACCCTACCTTGAACATAATTGCACTAGCAACAATTGTGAGAGTAGTGAACATTACGTAGTACACTGGAGAAACAATCGCTGCATTGAAAGTGTCCAAAGCCTGCCAAAGACTACATATCAGTATCAACCAAAGGCCAACAGTTTCAACAAGTTAGCACAGGTACAGAAACACTGTCTAGAAGATGATCTGGAAGAAATTACGGAAAAAGAATTGAGAAACCAAGTGAAATTCTAAACTTCCTGGATTTTCTGTTACAAATGTAGCAGAAGCCAGGGAAAATCAAATATTTCAACCCGAAAAACCTATCAATTCAGTCTCTAGGTCAAGTCGATTAATGATGTACTAATGGATATCTATTGATGAACATTGATTCACTTGCATACCAACCTATTGACTCCAGTCCAGAATATAGGGGTTTTCAGAAAAAAAAAAAAAAAATGGTGTATGGAGCTTACCTTGTTCAGGTAAATTAACTGTGTAACAACACAGGTTGCTGCAACCATGAAAAAAAGCCATGTCTGTGGAATCCAGATCTGGCTTACTCCCTCCAATGTTAATTTTATGGCAATTCCAATAGCCTTTATGCTCATAACCTGTTTAGAACATTGCAAACTTTAGAGACAACATGAAATTACTAGAGATATGAATGCAGAAGAAGAGCTAAAAGGTAAATCCAAGATGCTGAGATGAAGCAACTTACAGTGAGAGCACCCATTAACGAACAAATGCCAATATAAACCAGAATGTTTGTTTGGCCGCAAAGAGGTTCAAAGTGCAGAATTAAAGCAAGGACAATGGACATGGTTATGGCTACGTAAATTAGAAAAGCTGTTTCATACACATGAAAAGAAAACAGTATTCCTCAGATAAACAAACACACAGAGAAGGCATAATGTGTACAAGAGAGAGAGAGAGGTACCCGGCTGAGTAGCAAGATTCCATATCTCTTCAACGGAATTTGGAGTCTGCTCCTTGGGGGCGTGTATGACAATAACAACAGAGCCGACGATGCAAGACACACATCCTAGAACCCCCATTTTCTTGATTTTTTCCTTTAATAGGAAATGTGCCAAAACAGCACTAAGAAAAATGAGAGGTTAGTCTGAGAAAATGACAAGTGAGTAGATGGAAACCGAGCAGTGGTATGTACATACATACCTGATGATTATACTCAAAGCACCAAGAGGAGTAACAAGAACAGCAGGGGCATAAATGTAGGCCACAAAGTTTGCAGCTTCTCCAACAATCACTAAACAATGGAGGGTTGATTAGAGTATGAGATTTGAAACAACGGAGTAAAGTTAAAAGATGATTGACTAACTTGTGACCATGCCTGCCCACCAAAGAGGCTCTAATAAGTATGTATAACCTCCATAGCCTGCATCATCCAGTGAATCCCAATTAAGCAGAGAGCAGCAAAAGAAACAAGAAACAAGAGAGCAAAGGAAAGTAAACCTGCTCGGATTCCATTAGCACCAGCTCGCTTGAGACCTTTCTTCTTCAAAATGAAGCTGGAACCAATGAAAACACTAGAGGCCACAGCTAGAATCAAGCCCTTGCCATTGTCGGACTCCATTCCAAAACAATTAACCCTAAAATTCTGGAACCTTCCTCAATCCTATCTCCGATCGTTGGTTTTCCGATCAGAATCAATCGCGAATTGAGAGAAATTGGAGGTAATAAAGAGAGAAAGGTTGACGATAGAGAATCGCACAACGCGGCCGTCTCATATGACTTGTGCGACGATTTTCAAATCAAAAGGGACAAAATGAGAGAGAGAGAGATCTGGTTCGAACTCGTTTCCCTCTCACCAGACGACAGCTCGACGTGCTGGGGCTGCCTTAACCGGGTCCGGTACGCGTTTAGGTTTGTTAATCAAATTAAAAAAACTCTCTCTCTCGCACATTCATTTGTCTGTCTCTTTTAGTAGTTTTCAATTCTTACCTACTCATTACATAATTTAACATTACTTTTAACGGTTCAAAGTTCAAACTTCAAACAAAAAACAAGAGAGGCAATATTGGTGACCTGGGTCTGATCAACTTCCACACGTTGGGTCTTCTTCGTCTCCTTTCTCTTCAATTTTTTAAATTGCCATATATTTCTGTTGTACAAAGACGAGCACATGAGGTCTGCATATCATTACCCGGAGCATTGTTATAATTAATTAATTTATTACCATGTTACTCATTTTTTAATACACAAATAAATATATATATTTTAGTGTCAAATATGATGAGCCAACAAGTTGTCCAGAATCTACAATGAACAATATTTGTTTTTCTTATGTCACCTTATATATTTTTGGATTAGTTTTGGATTGGAAACCTATGTTTCCTAACATGGTAGTATGAACTCTACCCGAACATGGGCCTCTCCACTAATTGTCCATTAGTATTTTAGTTGGATGTCTATGAAACTTAACACTGACCAATCTTTTATTTTATATACTAAAAATGCAAGACGAAATCTCAATAAGTAATACCTCACTCTAAAACACCCCTAAAACATTGTCACATTTCCACCGCATATTCAAAAATTTCTTAAAAATAAAATGAATGAAATAATCTAAGCTTTTATTTTTAAAAATTATAAACGATTAACTATGTTTTGTATTTGAAAAGTATAATATTCCTGAAACTATTTTTTTCAAACTCTATTATNTATAAAAACATTTATGAAATCAAAGAACAAAAAAATAATTTTTTTTTTTTTTTTTTAAAAAAAAAAATTAAAAAATTTTTTTTTTTTTTAAAAAAAAAAAAAAAAAAAAAAAAAGCTCGGAAAATGAGTGAAATGACAAAAAAAAAAAAAATATGTAAATTATAAAATTATTCATCTATAAAATGAAAATTTTAATCTATGACGAACTCAATCATGAACTCGAAGAAATATTATGTGACTATATATACGAATCGAAGCGGATATTTGTCATTTTAAAAATGATATTTGTATTCACTTTATTTTTAACGGATATTAAATTTTATTATTTGTTTTGTTGGAAAAACATTTACGGGTATTTGTATTTGTGAATCGAATCAAAGCGGAAAACGGATTAAAGTAGATATGGATATAAGTCTCATAGCAAAAAAGAAGAGGGAGCTCCTAAAAGGAATGAATGCAAACAAAGCAAAATATCGCAACTAGAAACCTTAGATCCTAGATGAATCTAAGAGATTTATCCACAGTCAATGATAATGATTCGCTTCTTCGGTTTTCCAAAGGACGACCGGTGGTCTTCTCAATCGCATTCACAATGTCCAAGTCTTCGATCATCTGATCAAACACCACATGTTTTCCGTCGAGCCAATCAGTCTTCATGGTGCAGATTAAGAGCTTAGATTTGTTCATGTTTGACATTCTGATCAGAATCATAGAAGAAAGAAAAAGTTGTAGGATGAGGTGGCAGAAGATTATTAGATAAAAAAAGTGTTGTAACATAAACAAAATATATTAAGAGTCCTAGCTCAATTGTATAGATTCATTCAGTTTCTCATCTTTGTGGATCTTATCCAACACTTGTAATTCTCAGTGGTCCATGAATAAAGGAATTGGCTCTTCTCTATTCACAAGAAAAAGCGTAGGTGCGGTGAGCTCCGATCGAATCAAACACAATGGCATTTATGGAGATTCATGTGTTCACCAGTATGAGTTTGAGGCCATGGATTTTTGTGGATGGAGAATCGTCATTCACTCGAAGAATTCGACGAGTTATATAAATTAGTTTTGGCTTATGATTTTATTGAAGGAGAAGCTTTATCGTAGCTCAACATGAGGCAATCTTAGCTTCCTTTGCACATATGGGAATCATTAAAGGTGGAAGAAATTGAGATCTTGCACAAAGATCCTTACAAATGAGAAGGTTTAATTAGGAGAAGAATTGTCCGAGGAGAAGGAATCAAGTGAGGATATACAATCGATTCCGCATATGATTTCGGTTCTGAAGTGTGATTCGCTCGACATAAATACAAGATCGTTACCAACAAAGAATCCATTAAAGAAGAAGAAACAATTTTGATTCACAAAACATATGGTCCATCTTGTCGCAGTCCATGATATGGTCCTATGTTACCAAAACGTAAACCATTAATTAAAATCGAGTATGAAATTATGGTAACACAAAACATTATTTTACAACACATAACTCTGTTATGGTATTTAAATTCCATTTCGCACACTATTCCATTTAATTATATTTTTTTTTCTATACGATAGATATCAACAAATATTTAAAATCTATACATAACGATTAAATAACATTCAACCCTACTTATACATAAACATGTATTACATGTATTTATGTTATCAAATGAATATAAAACACCCATACGCAAATATCTAAACACTATTTCACACACTACAAAAATGTATGGTTTTAGTGTCATTTATTTTAAACTTAGCATCATTTTTTAAGTGATACTAGAATTATAGTATCATTTGAAAAAATGACACTAAATCATCTCACACTAAAAAACATTAGCGTCATTTTTTAAAATGACACTATAATTCAGATTTAACATTTTTATTTTGTTTTCGTTTCATTTCATCTTTAAAATATTTAAGCTAATGATGGACATAATTATAATTAGCATCAAGAACAAAAACAAATGATACTAAATATTTTACTAATTAAATATCATTTTAAAAAAAATTGATGTGAAATTAAGTATTTTAACATCATTATAAAAAATGATGCTATACAATACATCATTTTTTAAGTTTTGAGTCAGTTTTCCAATTGATACAAAATAAATGACGTTAAGTAAGTGTTTTTTTGTAGTGACATATATACCTAAATGCATAATTATTATTACATAAAATATATATAAACCAACATAAAAAAAAAAAAAAAATACACATCTCCCCGTGCTGAAAGAATATGTCAACAAAATTATGGGTCTAAGTCTAATAAGGTTTCATGTGATATTATGGATGTCTTCCTTAAAAAGTTCTAATATAAATTTTAGACCCTCAGGAGAAGAGAAGCAACAAGAATCTCAGTCTCTTTCCATGTAGATGGAAGACAACAACCTCTCTGCAACTATTCATCTTCAAAGTTCCCCCTCATAAATAGGAACTTTAATTCCTTTGCTGATTTTTTAGCTAAGACTGCTCGTATTAATTCCTCAAATCATATAATATCTTGGAAACTTTAGTGTACTCATGTTATAACAATAAAACTTAATATTATGACAAAAATGAAGGAAATAAAAGTAATTGTTGAAAAACAAAAGTTCCACACAAAAGAAATTACAGGTTTTTAATTAATAAAAGAAAAACAAATATTATTATTTGGAATATAAAGATAGAGAAACATCAAACATCTACGTACATAGAATGCAACAAAGGAATATATATTTGTTCGTATAACTCACTTAATTTCTTAAAACACATAACAAGAGAAACAGAAAGGGGTTTTTGTATATCCTTCAAGGATGTTTAGGGAGAGGAGGCCATTTCCCGAACTTAGGATGCGTGAAAGGCGGAATCTTGGGAAACGGCGGAAGTGGTGGACATGGCTTCTTTGGAAATACTATTGGCGGAAGCTTGGGAAGTGGTGGACATGGCTTCTTGGGGATCACTATCGGCGGAAGCTTAGGAAGTGGTGGACATGGCTTCTTGGGGACCACAACCGGCGGCTTGTAGATCGGCACCGGAGCTTTAGGTGGGAAGTGTATCTTTGGGATCACCACGGGTGACTTGTGTACCGGTGGAAGCACTTTCTTCGGTGGGAAGTGTATCTTTGGGATCACCACGGGTGTCTTCGGACTCATTGGTGGCTTGTAGACTGGTTTGTGTACGGGCACCGACGGCTTGTGGATAGGCCCCGCGGGTTTATGTGCGATCTTTGGTGGACACGGCTTCTTTGGGATCACCGTGGGGAGCTTCTTGATTGGTGGAAGCTTTATCTTTGGGGGACAGGGCTTCTTGATCTTAGGGAAAAAGAACTTTGAGACGCAAATTTCCGGAGAGAATTTGAGATTTTGTTTGAGACCCAAAACGTGTTTTTCAGCGGATTTCGATGAGAACACGATCTTGGAGGCCTCAAGGCCATCGTGGGCAGGGCAAGGGCTGCCGGAAGCGCTGTGAAGCTGAGCATAGCACGTTTCTTTTAAGGTTCCGTCCTCTCCGACTATGTCATGAGGAATATTGAGACTAAACTTTCCTTTTTCGTCAACTTCTCCGCTTCCTCTTGTAACAAACTGGCTTTTTGTCTCGGCCGCTTTGCATTCTACCGTCACTCGGAGTCCTATTATGAAACAAAAACGTTATATGAAGCGTCAATGATTCCTAATAAAAAAACTAAGAAATGGGTTGGTATCAAGAAATTAAAAGAAAAAAAAAAAATTATAAGAAATGGGTTTCATTATTAAATCATTCCATTTATATGCACAGTGTATCAATTACACACATGGATGGGGAAGGAACACTAGTACACCATCTACTCAAATTTGACAAAAGTAAAGAGATATGATAATAGACCTGCGAATGCATTGGGGTTCTTGATCGTGCTGCTTTCGGCGTAGCCAACGACCTCAACCTCAGCGCTACTTCCGAGAGAATTAGCGGTAGAACAGAGTACCAACACAAGAAGGAGGCAGAAAATGGCTCCTCTGCTTTCAGGTGGTATCCTCATATTGAAAGAGATTTGTGGTTAGTAGAGAAGAAGAAGGATGTGATTCTACTGAGATGGCCTCTCGTCTATATTTATAGGTCCCTTGGGGATTTTAATATTCTAAACAGGACATGGAATTACTCTAAAAGTTACGATCCATACTCTTGGAAGTACCGTAGCCACGTGAATCTACTAGTTTTTCTTCTTTTTAGAAAAAATTCAAGTGTTTTGTTGATCTTTAAAAACACATGCTTAATTATGATTTTTGTTCAACCTTTTACAATATAGAGGCAATATAAAACCAAAACCAAAACAAATTTAATATGGATGAATAATTTGGTCCCGATTTTATTAAAATCCGGAAATATAAATTGGATTCGAATTCTAAGCATGTTAACTTTAGAAGAAGAAGAAAAATGAAAGTTTAGTTCGTCTTTGTATTTTTATCAATGAACATATGACTTGTTAGAGTTTAAGTTGTTTAAGCTGGAGTCCATTGATAGGGAAGAAACAAACATCAACAGAGAAAGCATATAGTATTATTGGTAGATCAGCAATTTAATAAATGAGCATTTGTAGCACCGACCCCAAATTAAAGAGAATCACATAACTTAGTATAGTTGCCCCAAAAAACAGATAGGAAGAGTTCACGCATGTATCCCCACTCCCTTTATCCTCCATCACCTATATATATATGTATATATGCCTATAAATTAAAGAGACCAAATTATATTGTTTGGAGTAATTTTAGATAACC
This sequence comes from Odontarrhena argentea, assembly GCA_900406245.1. Classification (NCBI taxonomy): domain Eukaryota; kingdom Viridiplantae; phylum Streptophyta; class Magnoliopsida; order Brassicales; family Brassicaceae; genus Odontarrhena; species Odontarrhena argentea. Next base: position 50,476 of record OVAF01000058.1, on the reverse strand, counting down.
CAACTCTTAATTAAGTCATGACCACCATATTTCAGAAAAGGCAAATTCCCTACCATCTATATCTTAATTTACCCGCTATTTTAATCACTAGCTCCATTAATTTTTGAGTTTTTTAAATATTTTTGGTAGTGATTTATCTGAAAAGTGTGTAGTCAGAGAATTGATTACAAGGTTTGGCCACAATATCTGAAACATGCATATAATCTTTACCCTATTATAACAAACTAAAAATAGTTAGTAACAGAAATTGAGATGTAATATGCGAATCATGTCGTTGGAAAGTCGCCATATCTTAAACACTTGAACTACAAAATCATGCATATGTTTACCACTATATGGCTAATTGTTCGGCATGCAGAAAACATGATCTCGATGTAACCGCGTGACCTAAGGTAACAAATTTTATGTAAAAAACATATATAGTTATCAGGGTCACGGGGGATTAGGTGATTGGTAGTTTTTAAACGTAAATCAGGTATTGAGTGATTTCTAAATTATATAATCTGAGGAAAGGGTGATTTTTGGTTTAATGAATTTAATTGATAAACGAAAATTTAATTACGATCATGCTTTATTACTTAATGAGATGGTTTGGTTTAATGTGGTTCCATTTTATTTTCTTTTTTAGCAATATATATATTGTGCACAGTGGCGGATCTAGGGTGAAAATTTAGCAGGTGCAAAAATGCACCAATGGGGATTCGAACCCGTGATAGATAAATTTATGGGGTGCAACCTTACCAATTTGCCACTTTTTCAACTGATGTTTCATATAAAACTATTAACTATTTAAATTCTATCAGGTGCAACTGCACCTCCTCTCTCTAGCGTGGGTCCGCCCCTGATTGTGCAATTGATAAGAATTTTTTTAGGAGAAAACAGTATGTTTTAAAACAAAATGAGAAGTAATAATACTATCATTCAACTATCCATCCACAATTATCATACGCCATTCATAGATGTTATTTATTTTTCATAATTATCATTCATCATATTATGTTTAATTTGTAACAAATTTAGAAATATATATATATATATATATATATATATATATATATATATATAACGAAATTAATTCGTGAATGGTGGATGACAAAGATAGCTAATAGAATATGGGGGATGACATAATATATTGATTTCAATTTTCCAAAAAGACTCTAAAGTATTGTTTGGTTTGATGGTAATAGACAACATAATTTGAGGTTAATTAAGATGAGTATTGTGCATTTAAAAACAAACCACTTAGCAAAGATTTTTAAAACCACATATCTTACAAATATATGTTTTAAAAGGGGCATGTTTTCCCAATAATGTCTAGTTTTAAAATGTTAATAGGGTTTTAAAATTTTATAAACGTATATCCGGCGTGATTCAAATTCTCAAGCAGACTGTTTGACACGATCAGCGCGACAACGAGACTCCGAATTTTCTTGTGTAAACAACATTGTACCAACCTGGATAACCAGTTTGAACTTTTTCTTATGATTTATATGTAAGGTTGACAAATTTTTATTTATTTTTATTTTATAAACCTATATTTTAAATTTCCTCTCGAACCAATCAATGCAAAGGCATATATACCTTTCTATCGATAAATATCAAATTCAGAAACAAACAAACAAAAAAAAAAAAAACAAATTGTATATATGCTTTTGAATTAGTTAGCTAGGGAGGCAATTTGTATTAAATAATCAATAATATATATGGTTATTGGTTAGAAGGTAGAACTATTATTACATTACTTCTCATTGTCTTTTGGGGCTGGCAAGACCCCTCGCAATCAGTCACAATTCTTTACATTACAAAAAGTCAGCACAGATACATTGCCTCTTATTCTTCAATCCCCACCTACATGTGTATACACTCTCTCAACTACATTATATATACGTCCATATATATATATATATATATATATATGTATGATCCCTATATATATATATATTTGAATGATCAGTCATATGGACAAAGGATCGAAGAGTGACAGTGAGTTAGAATTAGAAGTAGACTGCATGTTCGGATCTGTAAAACTAATATCATTTAAAGGACACATAAGCTTCTAATCAATAGCATAATTTTGTAGTCGACAGTCTAATATCCAGCCATACAGCGAACATGGCCTCCACATATTATTCATGGTTTCTTTCGGGGGCCAACCTCGTAGGTCATTCATATTAGATCTCTAATAAATAGCCTAATTTTGTAAGTTTGCATTTATGATGTTTAATAGTGACATCAGAAGGTGATCGTATTATCAGTCTCTTCTGTTTTTTTTTTTTTTTTTTTTTTTTTTTGTTTTTTTTTTTTACGGTTAGTGACGACACTAGTACAAACGCTAAAGGTACAACTCCTACTCCATCACTAGTCGATCTCTCAATTAGTAGAAAAGGAGTGGAAATTTTTTGCAGTAGAGACAAGCATTTACTGAGTATAAAGAGTAAAGCCAAAGATAGAGAGGCCAAGCATCAAAGCACATTAAATCAAACTAACTTTTAATTCTAAACTAACTCTGAATAAAGTGTTAATTCATATCCAAACTACCGCCAACGAGATGATCAATGCATGAACTAATGGACCGTACTAAAAACTAAACAAATTGAACTAAAAGTTAAGATACCAATAAAACTATTTGGCCAAGACCCATATTGACATAGAACAAATAAATCAACCAATTAGTGTATCAAATTCCAAGTGACATAGTAAAATAATGCGTTTTCATACTACAGTTTTATCTTCAAAACTTTGATCGTAACAACATTGTTGTGGCATGGGTAATAGTCACAGTTATTTTGCATACCGTTTTGTTTTGCTCAAAAATAGTGTTGCGACTTTTAGGCAATTAGAGCTCTTTTTCCTAATGGCATTGGCAGCGGAGCATCACGCCCATCGTTGAGAACTCTCGACCTCCCTTGTTTATGCTTTATGTTTCTGATACACTCATTTGGCTTTGCCCCATCGGTTCCTCCTGACCTTATTGTCAAATCTTATAGAATATATATGAATAATATTATTGAGTTCTCTCATACAAGATCATAAGACACATATATATAGTGTCCAACATTAACATATCGATAACACTAAATAATGTAAATCTTCCTAATCCTTATCACAGAGGATACTTAAGAGAATATTCTTTGGTTGGACTTCACGGGCTTCACGGGCTTCACTTCATAACCGGGTTTAGATGTCCACATCAATAGTCCGCAAGATACACATCTTGCTCCCCAAGTTACTTCTTATACTTATATGTTTGTTCAGTTTCGACGCCGACCTTGAAGTCTGTTTTATGTTTTCAAGTCTTCTCCATCCGGAATTTGATACAGTATACTTTACATTCTAAGGTTCTGACCTGCAAACAGAATGCTAAAGTTGATGTCGGTTTGAGAATCTCTTCTTCTCCATGGATCTCAAAACTAAAATATCCATTTCAAAATCTCTCGTCATAATCCTTAATTCAACTCTCTTTTTTGTTTTTATTGTAGTTCTAGCTTCACTTATTTTTATTTCAAAATTGGGGAAAATTTTGAAGAGGCATTTGTTTTTTTTTTTCTTTTCAAAACCTTAGCGAGTCAATTTGCAGCAAAGAAAAAAAAAAAAAAAAACCTGAGGTAGTCAAGATTTTGGAAAATTAATGTTCGTTAAATTTAGGAAAATCAAATTTTCTTCTTAAATTTGTAATTTTAGTTGGTTTATAACTATTTTACTTTTGTTCATGTCAAAATCTTAAAACTTATTTGATAAAATTGGAACACGTAGAAAATTTACATGGCCTTTGCGCAAATACAAATGGAGAAATCGTCCAAATTTTTCTTAACTAGTTTAGGACCCGCATTAACATGCGGGTGAATAATTAAACACACATAATGAATTGATGTAAATATATTAGATTTCGAAATTGACACCCATATAATTTTGATATATATCACTGTATTCTAAACTACAACTCGTATAAATATTTAAAACTTATAAGAATAACAAATCTTATTCCAAACATATTATATAACAAATTATATATTTATTAAATTTTATTGATGTCAATAAATTAGATTTGAAATTGACAACTCGTATAATTATGTAAAATAAGATTCTAGACTTTATGATTCAACTTTTAAAACCCACAAAAATTATGCCCATAATAATTAAATAGAATTTTTTTTTTTTTTCATTTCAATAAAAATGACAATTTTTTAAAAATTATTATTTATGTTGATTTTGAATTATCTTCTCTTTTCTTTTTCTGTGTTACCTTTAATTATTTTTTTTTAAGAAACTGGATATAGGAAAATACTCTTGTCAAAATCTTGTTGAAAAAATGACACGTGACACGTCTCGTGTGTTATAATTGTGCCACGTGTCGATGTCACATTAAACGCGCTCAACTTTATTTAATAAGATAGATGAAAAATCTAAAACCTCGATGCGGGATAAAAAAAAAAAACTCAATCATTTAAGGCCTTTGAGGGAAGTCTAATATTTGGCCCAATACTATAGAAGGCCCATAAGAAAAAATCAAAAGCCCAAAAAGAACACACGGGTTATGCATAAAATAGTTCTCAACAATGGCGGTCGGAGGTATCCAGTGATTTCGATTTGGATTCCGATTCCGATTTTGAGCGAAAGAGACAGAGAAATAAGCCGGAGAAGAAGATGTCGGGTATGGGGGACGGTTACGTTGGTACGTCTCAAGATGCAGTGAGAATACGGCGGCTGCAGAAGCAAAGAGACGCCGAACGCCGTAAAATCCAGGAGTTGAAGAGCAAGACTGCCTCAGGCCAGGAGCAATCTGGTCTTCTCCAATTCGGCACCAGCTCTTGTGAGGTTCGAGCAATTCTCCTATTTCCTTTCTATGCATCCCTTGTTTGATCACCCGCTATGCACTTCTTTCCGGTTCCTAGGTTTCTTCCCTAATTTAATTCGTATATGTATGGTCCTACACTAAGAACTTGTGCTGGCTCTCAGGTCGGAGTATCTTTTAAAGTAACATAATGTGTACTTGAAAAATTGCGGCTTTGTTGTAAAACTGTAGAGCAAAATTGATCTCTCTGGAATGCTGTGGAATGCTGTGTCATTATTGGGCTGTGTTCATTTCTACTAGGTTAATTAACATAGTTGTCTTTTTCTTCATTTCTATAGATTCTTGACACTGCTTTCAAGAAGGAAACTGTTGGTTTAGTTACAAGGGAAGAATATGTGGAGAAGGTAATGGCTTTTATGACCCTCCACTCGATCTTTCGATTTTAACCGGTCATCTAGATTTTGGTGTTAATTGTGTTTGTGATATCTGTAGAGGGTTAATATTCGCAATAAGTTTGAGGAAGAGGAAAAGGAGAAACTGCAGAAGCTACAGCAAGAGTGAGCTTGGTTTTTAAGTCCACTCTTCATAGTTATTGATGCTATTGTTTATTGGATTGAGTGTCTCATCGGATTTGTTTCTAAACTACAGGGAGGAGGAGCTTCAGCAACAGAAGCGTAACAAGAAAAGAAAGATTAAGGGAACATCCCGCTTATCTTTTGCTGAAGATCTTGAGAATGGTAGTGATGAAGATGATGGAGAAAATAGTAAGTGGATCGATCATCACTTCATCAGTCTCCTAGATTAAAGTTGGTTTGCAATTTTGCATGTTTCATACTTTTTAGATTTCTTAAGTTTTCTTAATATGCTATAATGCTATTATTACATCAGCGTGAATTGTGGTAGTGGTAGGATTAGGTGTGATAGTTGCTGTCGTTAAACCTGCAACTATTTTCCTTTCTTTAGTTTGAAAGATGAAAAAGTATGAAGCTCTATCTTTTGCAGAAAGAATGAACGTCATTATATATTATAGTAATAAATAGATTGGTATCCTGCTTTGTTGTTGTGGCTTTTACGATGCAAATAGCTTGCTGGCTCAGGAATCTTAATTTTCATCCCGTGTTGCCCTCTTGAGTTTACCATTTTTTATCATGTCCCCAATTTATGCAGAGAATTCTGGGACCATGAACTTACGCTGTGGGAAACTTGGCAAGGATCCCTCAGTGGAAACGAACTTCCTACCCGACAGGTGAGATCGCTTGCTCTCTTGTTTTCCTTTATCTTTTCTGTCTGTTTTTGCAGTAAGTCTTAACTTTAGCTGTGATGTTTTGAGGTTGCTGTTTCAGTGAGCGGGAGGCAGAGGAACAAGCTGAACGTGAAAGGCTGAAGAAGCAATGGCTTCGTGAACAAGAGCAGATTAAAAGTTGTCCACTTTCCAACTGCTTCTCATTTAGTACTAATGCTTGATTCGAGAAAGATTGTCTAATTTTTTGTATGTATGTCAGATGAGCCGCTGGAAATTACTTACAGTTACTGGGATGGGACCGGCCATAGGCGAGTTATCCAAGTGAGCACAAGCTACATCTTTGTCTTGGTGTTTGAGTATAAGTCTGATCATATACTTACCTTTGTGATATACCCTATTACAGGTGCGCAAGGGTGATGCAATTGGGAATTTTCTACGGGCAGTTCAGCAGCAACTTGCCCCTGACTTCCGGGAGATTCGGACGGCATCAGTTGAGAATTTGCTATATGTAAAGGAAGACCTTATCATCCCACATGTAAGAACACTTTACAATAACATTATCAAGTTATTCTCCCGTTACTCTATAGAACTCAACTGTAACATTGGGATGCTGTTTGTGGTATTTCTTTGCAAATGCAGCAACACAGTTTCTACGAGCTGATCATTAACAAAGCTAGAGGGAAGAGTGGCCCGGTATACTTTCTCGACAGTTTTGAAATACATGCATAGAGTAATATTTATATAGAAATTCTGGCTGATACTCCTCCTGGGCTGTTTTTCTTATCAGCTGTTTCACTTTGATGTGCATGAAGACGTGAGAACAATTGCAGATGCAACAATAGAGAAAGACGAGGTATGTTTCCTTGATTTATTTGCATCAGAAAACAAAGTAGTTTGTTGATGAGAAGTGCTCGTTTCTAAAGCTTGGAAAAATGTATTGTTGTTGTAGTCTCATGCGGGTAAAGTTGTGGAGAGGCATTGGTACGAGAAGAATAAGCATATATTTCCTGCTTCCAGATGGGAGGTAACTCCCCTTTCTTTACACAACTACTTCTCACATAATGTAGACTTTGTAATATTAAACCAACCTCTTCAAGTATCTAACTCTTTGCATTGTCTTTGTGCAGATTTACGACCCAACAAAGAAATGGGAACGTTACACAGTCCATGGGGATTAATTTTCACTAGAAGATGGTTTTGGCAGATCACTTTGTTAACATGGAATCTGGTTAACAGAATTGATCAGATTTGGTGTAATAGTAGTGGAACGGTCATGGAAATTTTTAATGCTTAATTCTTCTTAATGTCGTTCCCTCTATGTAGCACTACTATCTCCTTTATAATTTCTTCAAACACATGATAGGAATGCTTTTTAAAACGTTACCTTCAATTTGTCCCTCTTTTTTTTTACAACTTGTCCCTGTTATTTTGTGATATGCATACTAGACCGTGGTTAAAAAATTATCCCATACATGTATAAAATTTGTGTGATATCTAATTATAATTATAGCACATACCCAGGGGAAAAAAAAAGCACACAAATTACGAATGTCGAAGAAACTAAGGTAACGAAATCAAGCGAGACACCAGACAAAACGGTGTCGTATCGACTTTCTATGGTTGTGTTGTGTTGTGTTGTGTTTGTTATCTTGTGTGTATTTTTGGTCCCGAGTTGGGAAAGAGCAGCATAAATAGCATCGAGCACACTATTCTCCTCAGCAATTTCGTTGACCAGAAACCAAAGAAGCGATGATGAATCTTAGGGTTTTGTTCCTAGCTCTCCTTCTCCTTGCATCTCCTCTGCTTCAAGGTCTCCTTCCTACCCTCTGTTCTTTGTTTTTCGCTATTTTCCGGATTTTGTAGATCTAGATCCGTTTTGTTTCGTAGTTTTCAGTCTCTGGTAACATTTCACGTTTGATCTGTGTTTCCGATCTGGTTTTTGTAAGGATCTTGTCCTGTTTTCGGATTATTTTCTCTTGCTGTTCATCGATCCGACTGGAATTGAGCTCCTTTCAAAGATATTTCCCTCTGTGTTTCGGATATTGTTCCCTATGGCAGAGTTGTCTCGTAGAGCAATGTGGTTCTGAAAGAGATAATCTTTTAACTCCTCTCAAATTATATTCATCACTTGTTTGCTTGTAGATCGAATGTCAAGTAATAGATTCTTCAATCCTGTCTGTGTTCATGTCTCTCGACCTTACTTTCTGAACCCAAACTTTGTAAATTGAAAATTGCTAAGATTATGTTATCTCATTTGTCCCGGCTACTTGATGATGAACTTGGCCTGATTGGTTTTATCATCCTTCCACAGTTGCTAGATGTCAATTGGATGCTGATGACCATTCCAGTATTGTTGACGATGTTGTGGGAGAAGATGCCGGAGTTGAAGAAGATGACCAGGATTTGGATGTCAACTTGACCTCAGCTCCAGGAGTTGAGACAGTTTGCGTTTTCCCCAAAAACAGTGCCAAATGTAAGGGGTTGCCCTATTTAACACCCGTTGTTGTTATTGTCATGGTTTTGTCTTTAATGATCCATTGTTTCCTGCAGTGGTTCCAGCTGGAGAAGAGACTGAGCTCCTTGTTGGTATCAAAAACGATGGTAGCTAAACACCTCTCTTACTCATCTCTTTTGGTTTTCTCGTGGTTCTAAAATCTAATTGGCTGTGACATATCAGGCAAATCTAGCATAGGTGTGATGGGAATTAGGGCCAGTGTTCATCTTCCTTATGACCATAAGTTTTTGGTTCAGAATCTAACCATGCTGGTAAGTTTTTTTTTTTTTTTTTTTTGTGTACTGATGCACATTGTGATGTCGTTTTGTAAAGGCATATAATTAGCTATCTGGCTTGTGTCTTTTTAGTTATGATGAGTGTTTTTTCCTTTATATATCATTCTAAGAAGCATCAATCGAAAACAAATCAAAATTTGAAATTGTTTACTAAACAACTCTTCATATTGCTTCGGATTTTTGGTCTAAGCATATATAAGTGAGAAAGTAGGCAAAACTTATATACAGCATCAACCACACATGTTTCGAAAAGCATTTTAATGGGGAATTATTTGTCTAAATATGTGTTATGGTTTTATCTGTGAACGTGTTTTCTGATGTTATCGTGCTGCCTTTCTATTGCAGAGATTCAACAATGCGTCCATCCCAACGTCTCTTCAAGCAACATTTCCGTACATCTTTGCAGTCAGTCAGTACCTACAGGTACACGCATACCCCACCATAAGCAGCACATATCATTCTAAAACGAATAAGTACCTCTGATCTGACTTGATGTTGTTGTCTTGCATAGCCTGGAGCATTTGATCTGGTGGGTTATGTCATCTACGACGTGGAAGGGAAGCCATACCAGAGTGTATTCTACAATGGAACCATAGAGGTCGTTGAATCTGGAGGTCTACTTAGCGGTGAATCTGTCTTTCTTCTGACACTTGGACTTGGTCTCCTTCTCCTCCTCGGTCTATGGGCATACAGCCAAGTACAGCGTCTCACTAAGGTAAACCATTTGATCTCTTTTTCGGTTAACCTTTGAACTGTTAATATTCATTTGGCAATCTTCTCGTTTACCAGAAAACTAAAAAGACTTCAAAGGTGGAAGTAGGAACCAGGTCTACCGACGCATCACTCGACGAATGGCTCGAGGTTCGCTTCTCTCTCACTCTCTCTCTCTCTCTACACTTGTTTCCTCTTGATTGTGATTAAATCTGATTGAAATGTGTCTTATGCCTTCAGGGAACTCCTTTGGCCAAGACATTGTCTGGGAAATCCAAGAACAAGAAGAACTAAAAGAGCTTTATGGCTCCTTTCAGTTTTTCCAGACTCGGCTTCGGCGTCTTTTACAGAGTTTCCAAGTTTAAAGTTCAGTCTTGAGGAAATTTAGGGTTTTGAACTGTACTTTGTTTTTGTTCCAGCATTGTACTATTTTAGACAAAGCTTTCTTTTCTTCTTCTGATAAGTACTCTCCTCATAATCAACTTAACTTATAGTCATTTTACATCTGCCGTCTTCTCATTTATCAATGCTATACATAACAAGTGGGCTAACGAGTTTCAACCGGTACGAATATTACCTCTCTGTATAGTATATTGGATTAACATCATGAGACCGATGTATTAGCCACATTATCACTTTAATAAGGCAAGGGTTGGAAGTTTTAATAGCTATTTGCTATAGTGAATAAATTTGAGACACTCTGTACTATTTTTTTCGTTGTCTAACACCATAAACTATCATTTTCTATGATTTAACTACACAAATTTTTGATACTCCTAATAACCACATTTAATTGAACCGATACTAAACCGAGTAATTAGCAATATCAAATCGCGTTTTGTGTTTAATAAATCTTATTTTAATAATTTTTAAAATCTAATTAATCATCAGAACCCAAATGAAATCGAGATTGACCAAACCGATTAAACCTAAACCAAAACCAATTAAATCATAACCCAAAGTCTGCTCTGATCATTTCGAACAGAATTGAAAACTCCTCCGGCGATCTCTTTATCTCCTCCAATGGATACGTTCACGGAATCTTCTCCTCCTCCATCTCCTGCGATCACTGCTTCATCTCCGTTCTTCATCTCGTCACGGTCGTCAACCCTTCACCACATGTTGTCTCCTCTCTCTCGCATGTTGTCTTGTCTCTTCCGTATGTCGCTTTGTCACTTTCAGTTGGGGATTTCTCTCGCCGCCGAGTCGAAATCGGACTGTTCCGAAACAACATCATCTTCCGCCTCCGCGTTTGATGCATTTCGATTTAGCCACCTCGAGATCCCGATTGGATCTTCTCTTGCTCGTCGATTTCATCAAGAGACAAAACCCAGAAAACCTAATGTTACGTTTTTCCCAATTCGATTTCTGTTCGAAATGATCAGAGGAGACTTTGGATTATGGTTTACTTGGTTTTGGTTTAGGTTTAATCGGTTTGGTCAATCTCGATTTCATTTGGGTTCTGAAGATTAATTAGATTTTAAAAATTATTAAAATAAGATTTATTAAACACAAAACGCGATTTGATATCGCTAATTACTCGGTTTAGTATCGGTTCAATTAAATGTGGTTATTAGGAACGAGTATCAAAAGTTTATGTAGTTAAATCATAGAAAATAATAGTTTATGGTGTTCGACAAGGAGAAAAATAGTACATGGTATCTATGGTTTATTCACTATATTAAAACTGCCAACCCATAAGGCAACTCAGATGCCGGCTAATTCTGAATCTGAAAAATTATATTTTAGTCCGGGGGCTTAGTATGGTCAAAATCTAGTTTTGTATTAAGATAATATCTGAAGAGACGCTTGTATTTAAATATACTCCAGTATATATAGAATAATAATAACTTTATAAGTTACACAGATCTTTAATCAAAGACTTTTTTCTCACTGTTACAGAGCCAAACTCTCTTCAAACCCGAGCTCATAAATCAACGTTTGTTTTCCATTTATTAGTTCAAGAAGAAGTAAGAACACAACAACAAGGCCGCTAATCTCCCTTTATTTCTGATCTTATCGGTTCTGCGGAGAGAAGCGATTTCCATTATATCAATCAGGCAGCAACTTTCTTTGACGTGACGGAGTTCACAATGGTCGCAAATTCAGGACCCTAGAGTCACATCAAAGGTGAGTACGAGTTAAATATTATCCATCAACCACAATATCCACAAAGGTCTAAGCTTTTTTTACCTTCAAGGAAGCACCACCTACAAGAAATCCATCAATGTCTTCTTGTTTGGCAAGCTCTGCACAGTTGCCTCCATTGACAGAACCTGGCAAATGCACAGGTGACAATCAAACACCGTGATTTATGCAACATAAGGTTTGAGTTTGCGTGGGTAGCTAAACTAACGCACCTCCGTAAATGATTCTCGTTTTGGAAGCAACTTCCTCAGAGACATTCTTCTTGAGCCAATCGCGAACAGCTACATGGACTTCCTGTGCTTGCTGAGGAGATGCAACCTTCCCAGTTCCTATTGCCCATACAGGTTCGTATGCAACAACTACATTGTCCCAGCTAGGCACAGCGTCTGAAAAATAAAAATAAGTACTGATGTTAAATGAGTTCAGGCATGATTTGGAACATGAGGCAGTGATAAAAGAAAATTCCAGAGCGTTACCAGCAAATGCCTTCAATTGCTCGAAGCAAACATCAAATGTCTTGCCTGCTTCCCTCTCTTCTAGTTTTTCCCCAATACAAGCTATTACTCCAAGACCCTCACTCAATGCGTAAGCCGCTTTCTTCCCGATAAACTATGGTTGTGTTGAAAACAGAAAAAAAATGGGTTAACAAAGCATCCCTGACAACTCCATTGCTATCTCTTAAGTATTTAATGACTGACCTCATCCTTTTCCCCAATGACATGTCTTCGTTCCGAATGCCCAAGAATGACCCACTTGCAGCCAAGGTCTTTAAGCTGTTCTACACTGTATGGGGAAACATGCGATTTTAAGTTGAGAACAGGCTTATATACACGAAACCAAATCTTTTATTTTCCAAGCAGAGAGATAGAGCGAATAAAAAAGAGGAGTCGTTTACCTGATTTCACCAGTGAAGGCTCCACCTTTTCCAACCCAAGAGTTCTGACCGGATATTTCAATACGGTCAGTCAACGAAGATTTGACCTGGTCGATGTAGACAAATGGAGGTGACACAACAACATCTACACAATAAGGATAACAAATGGTCAGCATGAGGTTGGTATCAGAAGATGTTCGACTTTGTGAAGACTAAAATTAATGAAATTCAGGAGCAAAGACTTCCTTAGGTCCCAAATATAGTAGAAAATCGAGCATCTCACCTACATCGGATTCCAAGGTTGCAGTGTTGAGATCAGCAACAAGCTTGGCAATGGAGTCTTTAGTCCCGTTCTAAAAAGACATGCCACAACAATAGACATAAGATTCAGGAAGAGACAAGCAATAGAAAAAAGACTATGAAGACGGTCTAATTCCTTAGGACATTGTACTTACACACTTCCAGTTTCCGCCAACGAAAAACTGCAACAAAACAGAGAGAAAGCAAGTGTTCAGTCAGACCATAATAATCCTTAATCCAAAGTTAGGCAATTAATACAGTGCAGAGTGAACTAATCACGACATAAATCTAGCATTTCAATGGAAATAGGGGTTGAAGTAGGAACCTTTCCGGATCCAGCCATGGCGACAACACCTCTGGGAGAACGGTGCGAAGAAGAAGAGGAGGAAGCGAGACGGATAGAAGAATTGACGCGGTGGAGGAAGGAGACGGAGACAGAGGCGTCGAGCTTGGGGCAAATGCGGCGGAGGCCGGAGAAAGAAGGGGCAGAGGGCTGAGTGCCACCGGAGATTTGGGCGGTGAGAGAGGTTGCCATAGCCGGAGAGAGGAAGGTGTTCTAGGCTTTGGCGTATAGTGAGTGGAAAAGGCGATAGAGACGAGACTCAGCTTAACGCAAAGGAGATAGAGAGTGAGGGTTGGTGGTGCTCCTGAGTTTCTGACTCAAGGGGCAACTTAGTCTTTGTCTCTCCTTGGAATCAAGGGTTCACGCGCCTCTAATTCTCACGCGCTTCGCTCCTATCGTCTCGTTCAGGTGCCAAAATCAAATCTTACGAGTTAAAGGTCGATGAATCATTTCGTGATACACAATTTATTTTGACAGTTGGGTCTGAATTGGTGATTTAGTTTGAATTTAGCGGCAGGGGAATGTTCAATGCTTGCAAATGAACTTCATTTGAAACTTCGTTGTTGTAGTTTGGAGATATTGGATTGGTAACGTGATTGCGGTTGAATAGTGATTTTATATAATTTTTAGTAATAGATATTAAGTATAGCAATGATTATTAAAAATAAAAAATACGATAAAAGTTTAATTATATTTTAAATAAATAATTATTTGAATAAAAAAATTTCTTAAATAAGATTTTTTAAGTGGTAAATAAACATTATTTGTTTTTTTTTTCTTTTTTTGTCCATGATTTGTAATCCAGTGGTTTGTGCTAGTGTCGGTACTGTGACACTGCCTGGATTCGAACCCAAATTGATGTATATTATTGTTGTTGAAAAAATAAAAAAAATGTTTTTTTTTTTTGTCTTTAACAACGAAAATACTACTCATCTGCATTTCATCAACAATAAGTTGATACAAATAGTCTTATAAAATAAAATCGGTTGAAATTAGTTAAAGTACGCAAATATATCAGTGTATGATTAAAGCTTTATATATGTTTGTTTGTCAAACAATATTACAAACGAGATTACAAACGGCATAAAAAAGCTTCGTTTGGAAACGACGTTACAGACGACGCTTTTCTTCGTTTGCTAATGAAGTTCCAAACGAAGTTTCAAACAAAACGCTAATTGGTAACTCAAATAAAATAAATTTCCGAATAAACCTCGTTTGAGGTTACCAATCAGACCCAATAATTATGACTCCTGAAATCATATAGATCCTGTGAGGCATCAATAGGATTAGTATGTTTTACGTCTATATGTGGATCCGTCTCACCCTCTGGTCATCACCGTATTTGAAAAAATTATCTTCCTTTATATCATGTTTCAGATTCCCATCCATGGAATCTTCATAATGATGGCCATTATGGATGTCAAAATCCACATTTATGTTTTGTGTTTGTTTTAAATAGGAAAGTCGGGGTCAATTCTCGTATGTACTCAAGTCAATAATTCAGGCTAAATAAAACGTTATAGAGTTTATTAGTTCTAATATGGGAGATTATAAGAAGGTGTTTACAAGATATCTATTGTGAGTTTCTTTCTAGAATTGTGAGTGTTCTTCTCAAGTCTTCGAGCTCCATATTCATATTTACATCTGGGAAGAGCAGTTCCTTATCTTGCGGTTGCACGTGCTCCTTTCGAATCTAAGCATATCTCGAACTCCTAAACTGACTTACTCTTTCTTCGGCATCTCTCATAATTCGAGATCAACAACCTCTTTCGAAACGCTCACGTCATCTCCCTATATTTTGTGAACCCATTTAACGAGCTCCCAAACGTATCTCTTCTGATGGGCTTATTCGGGTTCCCTAACGAGGTCAGGCATAAATATAATGTACACTTCTCTTAAGCTTTTAACAGGATGGGTTTAGGGATAAACCCTACACCAAAAAGAACCCCCAATCACATGAGTAAATATGTGAAGTCGCAGAAATAAAGTATCTAATGGTTAAATTACATCTCATCTTGTAAAGATTTTTCGGCAAATCTCATCACAAATATTATGGTTTAGATAGGAAAATCTAAATAGTTGTAGCCCCAAGGCTAGATGTGCATTGATGTCTATGAAACCAACTCTTCACGTTTCCTCTCAACTACTCGTTTCCTCTACTATACGTCAACTCGGTAAACTGCTCTTTCCCATTTCCTTTTTATCACTTCATATTTAATGCTAGTCTTTCTCTTTTCTTATTATATCTTCTTTTTAATAATTTTAATCTTCCCTAACTTGTCAATCCCATTAAATGCTCAAATTACTTTACTTCATATTTCAATATTTTGTTTTCTGTTGTTATATGTTTATCCACTCTTGTCTTGAGATATCATGGCCAAGAAAAAGCAAGTGATGAGCCTCTCCGATAATTCTCATCTAGGTGGAATTTTTCAGCATTCCCCATCTCTCATGAAGGAAAAGAATCTAAAAGCTATGCGACAAAATTTCGAGATCCCTTAAGAGATCGAACCATCCTCCTCGGGACTTGAGAGTTGTTGGAATCAGTCAGATCTGGTTACTATTGTGCCTTTGCAGCTTATTTTGAGGATTGCAACCTCTTCTTCACCATTTCGAATTCTTGTTAACAGTTATGAACCGGTTCGAGCTTGTATTTTCTCAAATGTGTCCAAAATTTTGAGGCTGGTCATTGCCATTCGCGTTCAAGCTTTCGAATATGGATTTACTATTGATTACGAGAATATTAGGCATGGGCATAATATCCGGATCCGAAAATAAGAACCGGATCCTACCCGAAAAATCGGGTTCGGATCGGATCTGGATATTGGCTTATTATCCATATGGGACTTGGACTATGTACTAATTGGGTTTCGGATCGGATCGCGTATTACCCGAGATCCGTTGGGTAGTTGAATTCCTTCCCTTCACTCGTACTATTTTAGATAATTTAGTTTGTTGTTTGAGTTTGAATATTTGGTTCAAGTTTGATTTTAAGTTTGAGTATACTTATCATTTGGCTTTAAATTTTATTACTTATCGTTTTGGTTCAACTTTATTTGTCATTTGATTCAAGTATGGTGTTTGTTTATCATTTGCTTATTCAAGTTTACTTATTTAAGTTTGGTGTTTGCATATTCAAGTGTAATTGTGATTTCTTACATATTTAATTGTCATTTGGTTCAAGGTTATTTATTACTTATTACTTAGCATTTGCATAAAGCTTGGATGTGTTTATTAGATTTTTTCCATCGATCATTTTGGACTAAATACCCGAACCCGAACCGAACCCGAACCCGAACCGTATCCGAATGTGTTTCGGATACCAAATCGGTTCCCAAAAAAAACTTAAGAACCGAACCGAATCCGCATGGAACCGAACCGAACCCGAACCAGATATCTATAAAATATTAATTTAGTCTTCAATCCTAAATTCTAAAATATCCGAACCCGAATGGATCTTACCAGAACTCGAACGGGTACCCGAACGCCCATGACTAGAGAATATTATGAGATTGGTCGAAGTAAAGAGCACCTCAGGCTATCCGGGGACGTTCTACATGAATCCATGATCTACTTGCGGAATCCTCGGAGTACATCCAACTTGGGATGATAGATGGAGACATCGATATTTTTTTTTTTAAAGCTTTCTAACATTGTTTGTAGAGAATTTCGGGATCCTACCCACAAAGTGGACAATTGAAGTTGGTAGATTATGAAGAGATGCAGGAAATTATGCGAATTCATTAAATTTAGATTTCGATATACTATTGTATTTTTTTTTTTTTGGGTGAACTTTACAAATATGTAAGAGACTTAGATCTAGTTCTTTACATTTATCATATATGAATTTTTTTGATAATATTTATCATATATTATTTTGCTGGGATAAGTAAAGATAGAGAAAAAAGTTGTGCAAATGAAAAGAAGAAAATGATACTCAATAGTCAATAGTAATGATGAATGATGATTGACTTTAGTTAGTTTTTTTGGGTAATACTGAGTTTAATATATATTTAACTACGATTATAGGTTTTTGTATATGAATTTTTACCAATTTTATATATAGTCGTATATTTGAAAGTATATGTTATAATAGTTTGATAGCACTTTATTTTATTTTCTATCAACAAAAATGTAATATGTATTAAGTTAGACTCGTACTTAGATGATTACTTTGTGACGACACTAGCACAAACCACTAGACTACAAATCCTGATTTAATAGCATTATAATTAAGAGGAAAATGTGAAAATTACAAAAAGTAAATGTATACGAAATAGTATTTTTTCTTATCATCAATAATATACAAACTCTTTCAGATGAAATACAAAGTTTGCGGGACTTTAATCTCTGAAACCATAAACCGACGAATACACTACATCCTCCTCGGAGTAAAAAAGAGTAAACAAAACAAATTACTAAAGGATATTAAATCCAAAACCATAATAACAAGGTATAAATTAAAGTAAAATCTAACTCACAACTCGCAATAACACATTCCTTTAATTAATGGATAATCAAATTAAGCCACAAACAACGACTAGACATTCCTCTTATAGCGAATAATAGCTATCTCAAGAACCAAAGTTACTAACGCGGTGAGAAGAATGGTGGCAAATCTACTTCCTAATTTTTTTTCCGAAAATGCCAAATTAAGTAACCAAGCTAGAGACTGTTATGATAGTAATCAAATAGAGGATGAGACCATGATCAGGTCCACAATGTAGGGACATAAGGCGAATGAATTGTAAGAGATCGACATCAGATTGAACATGTACAAAGCAACATGTACAAAGCAGAATTGAGAATTCGAAATCAACGAGGAAGAATAGACTCAACTAAGGAAAGGACCTAGTTATGGAGAGGGAAAACTCATTTAAGGACGATGCATTGAGAAGTAGAAAATCTTACCCAAAAGACATACAAAATCTATAAGGAGGCTAAAATGGAAAAAAATATGTGTGATTCAAAGAGGAAGACCTAAGATCCATGTTAAAAGAATCCTGTTTAATGAAACAAACCACCATTTCGCTTCCCTAAAACCACCGGAAAATGTTGTAAAGCTCTTGATATAAAACAATAAAGGACAAAAGGGATCGGCACAATACTATAAACCCACCAGCCGCCGGTCCAATCAACAACAAATACCAAGAACAAAATCTAGAGTGAAATTGGAGAAAAGTAAAAGAAAATGAGAGAGTTCGATGCAAATTTGCGTGCATACAAATTTACAAAATATGTTATATCAACTATAAATATTCGATGAGTTTTTTTTTTTTTTTTTTCCATCTGAACTTTTCTTGTATTACTAAAAGGATCACAACTAGTGGATCGAAATTGTTATTTACACTTCTCAAAAAGAACCAACAAAAGACTACAATTCAATGAGTCGGCTCAACTAGAGCATACTACAAAAAAAATTACGAACAGAGGTTTAAACTCTCTCATTCTCAAAGACATGAGATAACCATCTTGGAAATCCCTGTGAAACATAGGACTGAAACCTATCTTCTTTAATCACACTCTAGACAATGAGAGCATCACCTCTATTCTGTGCTTCCAGAGCACAAGACAATATTCCCATAAAAAGAAACTATGCAAGAACAATCTGATCTGCGAAAGGAAGGCCAAGCAATTGGCATTAAAACTGCTCCTACCAAATCAAAATCTTGTATCTCAAATATTAGATGAGTTATCTTAATCTTTTTTCTTTGTAACTTAATTACGCAATTTTTCAAATTTGAATTACTTTCGTGGGTTAGGTAAGAAATGCACGAAAAAAGCAGTTTCTCTTTTATTAAAACTACTTAAAAGCATGCTCCATCTTCTTTATCGCCATACTTTTTCTTTTGTTGCTAAAATCCTTACCCACATACGTGATGGATAAATTATTCAATTTGTTCTGAAAAATACGAATCTATCTTTAAAAAAATGCTTGACGACGTTTATCTACCATGGCGAGTACCGCCAGTACCACGTGTAGACAGGAGGAAAGTCGAATATCGGATAACACAAGTCACGAGATAACCTCGGAGTTATGACCAAAAAACAAAATACCTTCAAAATGAATTTGTACATATCGAACTCTACTACAAGACAAACAACACAATATGACGTAATCAACCAAACCACATCTCCAAGAAATCAACTGGTCTGATAATGAAGCAAAACAAGCAACAAAACTATGAACGCCGCCACTCCCCACGGCGAGCTCCCACCGTCAGCTCCGCCGGCTGGACTCTGGTAATGAGTCGGACGACGGGTCGAAAACATCCCTAGAAACGCGTCGGGATTCTCCATGGAAGATAACCAACGGACCAAGACTATGAGAAGCAGAGGAATCAAGAGAAGGGCAAGATTCATCTGTTCTCCGGCGGATTCGGCTGCTTCCTCGAAGCTGAAGTACCATGAAGTCATCAGGAAGACAGAAGCGACGGCCAGGATTAAAAGGACCGGGTACGGTAGAGGGTAGAGCGAGAACGAGTCTAAGATGGACGGTCCTGATCTTGTGTGTCCATAAGCCATTCTATTAATGATTGATGAAAGAAACTCTTCTCTTCGTTTCTCTTTTATGTGCAAACTTATACAAACCGCCTTTAGGTTAAATATAGTATACTATTATACTTTATACTATTATACTTGTGAGTTGTGACCGACACTTAATGCTCAGCTCGGTTTCTTATGTAAAAAAACTAATGATTTATAGGGGTTTATACTTTTGATCCAATGTTTCCATGTATCGTAAAGAGTAATTCTTGAAACGTAAAAGATCTTTATCTTAACGTGGACATCTCTTACTTGTCTTTAAATTTAAAAATATTTTGCTTTCTTGGGGATCCTACACCTACACTAGTATTCTAGGTGGAGCGTCATTATCAAGTTTCCATACCTTTGAGATTGTTATCATTAATCCCTCCTCTATAAGCAACTCAAAATTCAAAGTCCTTTTAATTGTTATCATTGATCATCTCTTTAATAAGCAACACCAAATTCAAAGGTGGCAGTTATGGCTTTGATCTTTCTACTCTAATAAGCAACCAACTTTAAATTTTATTGGTAATCTGTATATCAATATAGTAAATACTTCATCCGTTTTATATAAAAAAATTATCATCAATAAGATTGAGTAGAAAATTATGAATAATCAACTTATTGGTTAGGCATATAATTGATAGTTTCTACTTAATTAACTATGAAAACTTGTACTTTAGTATTAATTTGTAACTCTATAAATTTGTTAAATAAGTATTTGTTGATCAAACAAGTTATATATCTAATTCCACATATTGTGATTTCATGATTTCATACAACTTTTATCAAATATAAAATCTAGTTTAATTTGGGATAAATATATTTTTGTTTGATTAATATATTTGCTGAGAATTTGCTATATGCATTCCTCAAACATAAACTATGTACAACGAAAATTAACCAAATGCAAAAACTAGAATATTGTACTTGTAGCATGCTATGAGGTATTCACGTTAATTCGGCCATTTTCAAAGTCGGATGATGACGTCACATATAAATCCTGCAAACGAAAATTATTGATTTACATAAAACGCAAACGCAGTAAGACTAACCGCGATCAAAGAGTTAATAGTAGCAAACGCATTTCCAGCGGCCACAGGGACAGTAGTAAACGGATCGCTTTGACGTTTCAAGACAGGAGAGACACCGCAGGGCGAAGAGCAAGGCCAACGGAACCGTGGCGAGGAGGAGCCAGCTCAGCATATCTTCGCCTGAGGAAACAGCTACCTCGAATTTCAAGGCGGAGGAAAGCGCCAAGAGAGCGAGTGCCACCGTGATCATCACTATTACCGGCAACGGCGATGTTGATACTCTGCATCGCCCGCAGCAGCAACCGTGGTAATGCATCGCCCACTGTTTTTGTTTGTTTAGTGATTGGTGATTTGCTTTTAATTCCACGGATGACAATAAAACAAAGAGAGATATATGGATAGAGATAATGGTTTGTTAGGTATGAATGAAATTATTTGTGGTCCATTATAGTCTCTTTGGGAAAATCATTACCACTATGTTTAGTTTGGTTTAGAAATTTCTAGAATGTGAATTAAAGTCGATCCACTTAATTTGTCGAATTTTGAGAGAACTATAATCAAGATTTACTAAATCTCATCAAATCATTTTTTGTTTGTCACTTTTGAATTTTGCGTTTTTATCTGACATTATATATAGCAAAGCTGACAGTTTAACAATATAACTGAAGTGCTCGACTATTCAATCAAAATTTTTGCTACGTCAGTTGTGTTCCATCGGTTTCATTTTTTGGGCCGTTTTAAGTTTTTATTGAAGTAGTCATAAACACATGTGTTTTGATAATTGTAACCATAGAAAGATTGATTTCTGTCATAATTCAGCTACTTATTGTTAAACTGAAGAAATTAAATAAGATTTGTCTGAACTTGATCCGAAAAATAGGCAGACCTTAAAATTATGATAAGGATTTGTGTAAAATAGGAGTGACTGGTGGTTAAGACATCAAAACAAAGAAGCTTATCATATGAATGGCCTGCGTGGAAAAAGATAGTCACTTGACGTTGCTCCACTCGTCTCTCATACATAACTCTCAATGCCTAATGTATGTCGTTTCTAGGAATTCAGATCAGGGTTCATTGTCAATATAGACAACAAGACCCCATTTACTTTAATTGTATTTGAACTTAATGATTTCACCCCATACATGGGATCACCATCCCCTACTCATATTATATTGCCGGCACAACCCTGTATTTTTTTTTTTTATTATTATTATGAATTTTTTTTTCTTTTGAAGTTTGGCTTAATCACAATACAAAGTAAAATGTGTTTTTTTTGTAAGATAAGAATATGTTATGCCTTTTAAAGTAGTTTAGATATAACCAACTGATGGTGCTTTTTTGAAACCACTTTTACTAAGAGTAAATATATATATATATAGCTCGAAGACTCAAGACACACAATTCCGGCTAGAAATTCAGAACATGAATCTTGTAACCACCTCTTTGTAACCTTCCCTTCTTCTATCTAATAAGATATTTGACGTTTTATTTAGTCTAAGCTACCGGCTCGATCCAGAGCCGTTCCCAGAGTTGGGAAGACCGTAAACGGTATTTAAAAAAAGGCCTTAATTAAAAAAAAATATATTTTTATCGTTTAAAAACAAAAAAATCAAGAGTAAACAACTAAAATATTAATTCTAAAATGTAATCTTTCTTCCCTGTTTTCCTAGAAATTCAGTAACTAAACTTTCGAAATCCACACTTTTAACTAGTTTTCTTTCTACAGACAAAATAGCCAAGTCACTCAATCTCTCTTGTGACATACTCGAACGAATGGCAATCAATAAAGAAAAATTCAAAAACTTAAAACCTTAAGAAGAAGAACGCTGGAAGAACTTTTTTTTGTGTGTTTCGTGACTTTGTGAGCCGGGATTAATGGGGGTACTATATTTTATATACCCTAATTTTAGAAAAGCTTTTTCGTATCTAATTTTTTTAAATTATTAAAACCGGCAAATATTTTTTTAGCAAATTTTAATGATATGTGTTCAATTTAAAAAAAAAAAAAAAACTTCTAATTTTTTCTACAGAAGACCTTTATAAGAAAAGAAAAAAACTGAAAAGACCTATAAATAAAATCTCAAAAAAGACCTAAATTTTTTTAACCAAATTCGGGCCGTAAACGAGTGTTTCTAATTTCTCTTCTTGGGCCCGGCCCTGGCTCGATCGCATATGAGAATTTACTCAGACTTCCCTACTTAAAACAAACACAAAACATAAGTGTGGATCTAGACATCCACACCTCTTTTCGAGATATTATTATCTATGGTACACTGAATTTTAGTATAAAATTAGCATAAGTATAAAATACAAAATGTGTACAAAAAAAGTTCGGCACTAAATGTAACTACTAAAATCCTAAATAAAATCATTTCTATTAAATTAAAAAGTATTTTTTATTAATTGTATTTGAATTACCAATTGAATAAATTATAACACAATAGTGATAAATGGTTAATTGCAATTAGATAGTTATAAAGACAAACTGAACAATGATTTATTGACATTTTGGTTTGGTTTGCTTAGGTTTTGTCAAACTAAACACTCATAATATTAATTGACTAATCTGATTTTATAATAAGATTTTGTTTGATTAAAAAATATATATTTACTTATAAGAGCTTAAAAATAATAATAATAAAACTTAACAACAAAAGCTTAAAAATTGTCGTTCAAAAAAAAAAAACAAAAGCTTAAAAATATATTTTAAATAAATAATTAAAATAATAACAATAAAATAAAATAAAATAATATAGCATTGATTTCTTACATATTTATCAAAAGATATTATTTACTAAATAATAACAAACTATAAATATTCAATCGCATATCATATTATATCTTGTTACTAATTTATATTAAAAATATTAATTTAATAAACTCATTCGACTTTTCCTATTATATTTATATCAAAAGAGATCCTNCCCAAAAAAACCCCCCCAAAAAAAAAAAAAAAAAAAGATCCTAATAAAAAATTGTTGAATTGTATATTCCTCAAAAACTATCATGGGAATACTTTGATGGGCCTAAAAATGAGTTTGACACGGCCCATTTGGGGTTGAGTATCATTTTTCGTGTGTGAATGCTGATGGGGATAGTTTAGTCATTTAGATTGAGAGGGGTCGCCGAATATTTGACGGATTAATTACGCTGTAAAACTTTCTGTGTCACTTTACCGAGAAAGCAAAAGAAGAAGAAGACGAAGATGAAGGCAACGAAGGCTCCGATTCACGCGGTGACGACATGGGTCAGGAGACAACCTCCAAAGGTGAAAGCTTTTCTTGCCGTCGTATCGGGCATGGCGGCTCTTGTCCTCCTCAGATTCATCGTGCACGATCACGACAATCTCTTCGTTGCCGCCGAAGCTGTTCATTCAATTGGAATCTCTGTGCTTATTTATAAACTCATGAAGGAAAAGACTTGTGCTGGTACTTGCTAAATTCATGCTTTGACTTCGTTTTCCCTTGTGCTTGTGAAATCCAATTTAGGGCTTTTAATCGCTAATCTAGTAGAATTAGCATATTCAGAGATTATCTTATTTTGGGGGACTTGCATTTTGCAGGACTGTCATTGAAGTCTCAGGAGCTTACGGCAATATTTCTAGCTGTGAGGCTGTACTGTAGCTTGGTTATGGAATACGACATACATACCATTCTTGACTTGGCTACTTTGGCTACAACTCTCTGGGTTATCTATATGATCCGTTTTAAGTTAAGGGCTAGTTACATGGACGACAAAGACAACTTTGCTCTCTATTATGTGGTAAGTCATCTCGTGTGTTTTTCTCGGTATTCATTAGGGTTTATCTTTTTACTTAGATTCTGTGCTACTTACCTTTGATTATAGAAGCACCTAAAAGTCNTTTCCTTTTTTTTAAAAAACCCCAAAAAATTTTTTTTTTTTTTTTTTTTTTTTTTTTTTTTTTTTTTTTTTTTTTGAGTTTAGCTTACCTTTAGGGTCAGCAGAAGATAATGCTAATAAATGTTGCTTATAACCGAGCTGTTGAGAAGCTCCCCACAACTAGATTCTTTTA
The DNA here is from genome assembly GCA_900406245.1 of Odontarrhena argentea. Taxonomy (NCBI): domain Eukaryota; kingdom Viridiplantae; phylum Streptophyta; class Magnoliopsida; order Brassicales; family Brassicaceae; genus Odontarrhena; species Odontarrhena argentea. The sequence continues at coordinate 25,680 of OVAF01000058.1, read as the reverse complement.
AGTTAAAAGTTGTGACCAGCAATTTTTTTGTTCGTATTTGCATGTGAAATAAGGTAGTGATTTTGGTGAAGTTATCAGTTTTGGTTGAACTGGATATTACATGCTTTACAGAACATGGTATCATCTAACTGCGGGTACTTGAGTTCAATATCACTTATGGTCCTTATCATTTTTGCAGCTCGTGCCCTGTGCTGTGATAGCAGTATTGATTCATCCCTCAACTTCACACAATATATTGAATAGAATATCTTGGGCGTTCTGTGTTTACCTCGAAGCTGTTTCAGTACTGCCACAATTGAGAGTGATGCAGAACACAAAAGTATGTCTTTTATAAGATTTAATAGGTCACTTTGTCAACTTGAAAACTATAAAGAAGGCTTATTCCACATATTTTTCGTTCATTCAGATTGTTGAACCATTCACAGCTCATTATGTTTTTGCACTTGGAGTAGCGAGATTCCTTAGCTGTGCCCACTGGGTGTTACAGGTAGGTTTTGATCTTGAAGATCACTTGGTTTATTTATTCTTTCCTTGTGACTGAACTCAAATTTTGGTATGGTCATCTTGGTCCAAACAGGTTGTGGACACTAGGGGACGCCTGCTTGTAGCACTGGGTTACGGACTATGGCCATCGATGGTTCTGCTATCAGAAATCGTCCAAACATTCATCTTAGCAGATTTCTGTTACTATTACGTTAAAAGGTAGCTTCCTTTACCTGCCTTCTTCCGGAGTCTCTTCGCTTCACCTTTTTGTTTATATTCCTTCCACCGATTTTGGTGTGCAGTGTTTTTGGAGGCCAGCTTGTTCTACGGCTTCCATCTGGAGTTGTCTAAGATGAGGGAGAAAAAGACACTTTGATGAGATTTGCTACGCAGAGATTGATCTCAGCTTTGTGTGTATCTGAATCTGAGCATTGCTCAAGTTACTCCTTGAGACCACACCCTAACTTTTAACTGTCTCGTTGTATATTTCCCGAGTCGCTTGGATTTTATTGACATGATATTTCACTGGTTCTCCTTGATTTTTATACCAAAATGAGGTTATGGATATATGAGTAATCAAAATTGTAGGAAGCAGAGTAAAAACATCACATGGGTCATACATAACTTGCAAAAGCGATGAGAGAGCAAAACCAGTATAAAATGGGCCGGTAATTACGAGTCGGCCCAATGAAAAAGTAATCTCTATCTATCTCTCGATGAGACCGACGGATTCACCGGGAGAGATGGAACCGCCGGCCACCGCAGCGAAGCGATCCTCAAGACGGCTTCTCTTTGACCGCCGTTACGGCTGGGTGTAGGTTCTCTATCTCTGTGAGCTAAACTCTTTTCTAGTAGATAAAAAAACTGATTCACTGTTGGCTTTTTTTTAGGGTCGACGAATGGAAGGACCCATCGGAGGAAGCTCTTGCCGGCGGTCGAGGAATGTAAGTCTAACCCTTTTTCTCTTTCTCAATTATAAAGTTCCTTATTAGAAATTGAACCAAGTATCGGTGGACACAGGTTTTGTATAGTTCCACTGGGGAATACTCTGTTTCAGACTGCTTCGCAATCAGTAAGCTTTCTTCTTCTCAGTTCCATCACCAATTCCAAAGTTCTATTTTTTTAATAACAGCTCTGCTCTCATCTTACAGATTAACTCGGCTGTAAGTTTTCTGGATGTGAGGCTTCAGAAATGGGTTAATCCTATCCTCAACCCAAAGTCTAGTCCTGTAGAGACTGGGGGAGATTAAGAGCGAAAACTGTACCCGATGTGTTGGATTGGATTGAGAGCTTATTAGTGCTGGATTCTACAGTTTGTTGTGTGAGAGGCAGATATAATTGTAATTTCCTCATCAGTATGCTGTTTCAGAGATTTTAACACCAGTATGGTAAACAATTTGTCCTTTGGAACCAGAAAGAGGATATATGTATGCATTATCTACATTGGATTCTAATTCTCTAGAAACAATGTATTTTCTCTGTGGTTCTACTATCTCAGCTATTCTGACAACAGTATCTTCAGGACAAGGGATTGTCGAGCCGCCCATTGAATGATCAAACCCAAACTCTTCTTCAGCTTTACTTAGCAGAGCTTGAAAAGATGGCTGGTTCAAGAGCGAAACTGGCACTATGTACCTCTCCCCTACATACGCTGCCAGATATCCTTTTGGTATTTAAGCTGCCTTGCTTGCTAGATTCTTCTTTACAGCCGAAAAACTCCTCATCACGCCATTTCTGTTTCAAAAAGTTTTATCAAGTTTCTGCAGTTGGATCAGGGACAAATAAGATTTACTGCCCAAACTTTTGAAGACTTGCATGCAATGCTATTCATCTCTCCGTATATATAAACCAACAAGGAAAACCTTTCATGGAAGATTGTTGTGTGGTCTGCAAAAGTGGGATATGTATGAGCAGAGTTTAGACACATTGCATCAGTCACAAGGAATTGTTCAAGATTTGAACTTGTTTAACAAGAGGAATTAAGAACTCATTGTCTTGAGGAGATGTTCTTATGGATTTGTCTGAGGTTAGAAACTCCAGCTACTTCATTTCAATTGGAGGGTCCGTCTTGGTCTGCATAATCGTTCTCCAAATCCATGTGGTATTGATGATGCATGTTAGGTGAATGCATATTTTATAGACACACATCTTGCTCAAAGTCCTTCACTAATATGAGATTTTGGATTGCAACGAGCTAAGAGCTAACTCGTGGTTGCAATCAAAATTATCAATAACAGGCCGTAGTGCTGTTTTGAACATTAAAAACCAGAAGGGTAAAGCTTTTTGGTGCAAATAGCTAAAACGGCATGAGTTTCGTAACTGGAAAGACAGGGTAGGTAGGGCGAGAATACATTTGATGGTTCCTTGCGAAAGTAATCAAGCATGGAGGATGGATAACGCTAATTCATCCACACGGAGATGCGTCCAGTTACTGGTCCTTCAAATCTCATTCAATCAGTTTTCAAATGTCACAGCTTGCGATATTTTTTTTTTGAATAAAGATGCTACTTTTTTATTCAAAAGCAACGATCTACAAAGAGCAAAACTGATATGTACAAAGACAAAAAACACTAGTACTACCCTATCTCTCTATACACATGTTAAATTCATCTCCTTCTAGTCGCAAGCCAACAGATCATAGCTTCTTCCATACTCTACTCCTTATCTCTTACAGATCTTATCCAGCACTTCACAGCCAAATCTATGATATCTACCATTTTTGCCACAGGAATAGAGGTCTCTCCATGCTTCCTTCGATTTCTCTCCCTCCAAATTTGATGAATTGCAACAAAAGTTTATCAGAATTTTTCCCAACATTTTGTTTGCCCAAGTATATGTTTATTACCAATTTTATGTGAAATTCAGTTTGAGATGGATAGGAAGAACAATTATCTTGTGGGGGCATGTTAATGTAATCTATATTGGGAAAATTAACTTATATAGAAAGCGTAAGAGTGAATCCGCTCATTCCAAATTTGTTTGAAGTTGGAAACCCAAGAAAATTAACATGGTACATATCAGAGCAACACGTTATCCCCATTAATCCAACCTAAAAAGTGGCCTGATCACCTCCACTAATTGATGGACCAACAAAAATCCAATAACAATTATAATTACTAGAAAATCATTATGTTGAGGAGAAGTGGTGAACTATCTCGAGAATAATAGCTATATGAATCATTATCTTGAAGGAGAGTGTGGAGAAACCGACAACGGAAATAATGGACTTAACTAATATACAAGGAATTTGATCTTTGCATCAACTATTAATCAGTTTAAGTTGGACGTTCATGAATCTTAAAATTCTATGTTTGACTAGCATGCAAAGGTACCATAGACGGTATATTAAGATCTTCGAACCCGTTATCCGGTTTTTACTCACACCACAAAAAAAGGAGTATTTTAAGAGAAAATTGACCACTGCACCATGGCTGAAAAAAACCTTATAGCTTTCTTTGTGCAGTCTCTTTCTGGAGGTGCCACTCTGCTCATCTTTTTATGTGTTGTTGATGTTGTCGTTTACAAAATAATTTGTTCAACTACTGATCATCGTACAATGTCATGTTGATATTAGCTGATTTTTAACTTGCAATAGTAGAGTCTTATTATATGCATATTCTTGTCTATGCAGGGTCCACGTTCTTCTTTTATTTTCCTCCAACCCATGTGATGAAAAGACTTTTCAGAAATTGCTAAACCGACAAAAAAAAGAAAGAAAGAAGAATTATGGAGATTGACATATCGAAAGCTATACAATCTTTCAACAAGTTTATGAGGAGATATGCTCGTTTTTCCAAAGAGTTATAAGAAGAAAAAGACAAGTGAGGAACTGTCGATTATAATTTGGTTTTATTGTTCCTACCATAAACAGAAATGGGGTTTAAGGTGATGAGATGTCTGAATCAAGAGAAATAGAGCTGCTCTCTTTATATCTGATCTTGGGAATGAAACAACAGAGTCGTACGAAATTACAGGGCAGGCCAAGAGTTTTAATAGGTTCACTTTCACGTGGTTGGAGAAAAATCGATTAGTTAGGGACTTCCATATAGAAGCAGACATGAGTTTTGGGGGAGATGAGATGTCTGGGGCAATACAAAAAATAGGGTATGAGAATGACTCTGTCTGTAAGAAAAACGAAAGATTTTTAGAGACACAGACAGCTCAAGGAAAGGGGGAAGACAAGAGTAACATGGAGTTGATGTCTTAGTCTTAGCTCCAGGCAAATTGTCCTAACGACTCTTACTTTTTGTTTTCTCATATGTTGTAATCATCATTTCTCACAACTAATCTCCTTCACGGAACATGCAAACCTTTCTACTCCTGACAACGACAAGTTCGACAGCTCTCTCTACGTCATAGTAAAGATTTAGTTAATTTATAGGGAAAACAAAAACTTACCGGATTCAAGACAAGATTAATGTTGAAGATTTTTAATATTTGAAGGCATGGATGAAGAATACTGAACAAAGCTGCAGATTTTGCTGTTTCTTGAGCATCAATAATTAAGACCGGACATGATGAAGTCTTATTTTTTTAGGTAGCTAGAGTTTACAGGACATGCATTGACATGTTCAAAATAACCATGAACTTGTTAAAACCTAATTTAGAGTAAAAAATTTACTTGTCCCACAAGTTGTTAAGGATTTACCTTATGTACATAAGGGTATACCTAATACAATATATGTATATTACCAAAACTATATATACATAGGTAATTGATTAATTACATATGATCTCCTCCAATACCCCCTCAAGATGGAGTATGGAGGTCACAAATACCCATCTTGAAACTCTTGTTCGTAGAAAACAACATCTCGTGACGCAGAGAATTTTCCAATTTTAAGATTGTACACTGATATGAGCATGCCAACACCTGAACAAAATGCATGGGATATTATAGAACAATCGGATGAGCAGCTTGAACCCAAGGAAGCTTTAGGAGAACCCTTGGATCCCATGACTCACCCCAAGACTGACAAGCTCAACTGAGCTATTAGGGTACTCATCCCAAGGTTCACAGACCAACTTCCTCCGATTGCTTGTCAAACCACAATGGTTCCAAGCCGAGGATGGGCCGGTGATCATGGGACGTGCGGTGGTTTGTACTATTTTTCCCTATCTAAGATTTCGTACCTATGGGTTTTTCGTATGAGGTTTTTAATGAGGCAAGCTCACCACACTAATACTCATTGCCCACTAAAACTTTCAAGGTGACCAAAACAAAACCCCAAAATAAGAACAAACTCTAACTTTATGAAGGTTATGAATTTAGAGGTATCTTAGAATTGACGGAATAGTAAAATAATCGTGTTAAATATAATTGTGAAACAGGAAAGCCCAAGATGAGAAGTAGATCCTTTAAATGATAAGAATCTTAAGCTCAAAAGAAAGAGACATGAGATCACGACTCAGTAGTTCAATTGGTAAAGATCTCAGACAAAGATCTAGAAGTCGTTGTTCGAACGGCTTTTGGGAGATGACCTTTTGAAATGCTATGGTCTCGGGTCTGAAGAGATGTACGAGTTTCGGCTCCGAAACTTTTACTAAATTTTTATAAAATTAAAAGAGAGACAATGAGACTTTTCAAAAATTTACCCAATTACGACTTTGCCACAATGACATCTATAAATAAGTGGCTAGCTAGCTACTGAATATAATTGCATGTTGTGAAGTCACTCAAGTCAGCCACTCATTACAACTATGCACGCACGTAACCAATAATGCAGTGTAACAACTTATTAGTACATAAATTTCGTACAATTAGTACATACATCTGTATTCTTAATTACTTCATTCATGAAATCTAATAGCAAATGATATAAAATAGAGATTAGTACGTAGAGAGAAGAGACGAGAGGGACCAGAAGTAGATGATCTTAAGAAATTAAAATGATATTATTTTCTCTCAAATAATTGATAGGTTCATAGAAATTTCATTTGGGGGTAGATAATTCTTTATAAAGGTTTTAAAGAGTCGTGTAAAACGCAATATCAAAATCTATGTACCAAATGTTTTACTTTTAGTTGTTTGACCAATGACCATATAACACTTTCATCTTTAATCTATGCCTAGTTTTTAACATGGTTTTCGTACTATAGATCTGATTGTATGTCAATTTCTTATAGTAGTCTACAACTGGTAACATTTGTGGCCTAAAAAACGTTTGTACCAATGAGGCATTACATTCAAGAGTACTCGAGTTTACGACATTACCCCAAATTTTTTCTATCACTAGTACTACACGAATCCATATGAATTGACCACATAACTAATATTTTGAATAATCAATAAATTGAAAGATTGGTGTACGCATCCCATCCTCATATTCATTCTCCGCAATAAATAACCCTTTCACCATCTTTCACTTCTTCTGTCCACCATCAAAACCTCAACTTCTTCTTCTCTCACGAAACTAGCAATGGCGATCAAGAGAAGTTCGAAGCTAACACAAAGCGCAATGCTGAAGCAAATTCTCAATAGATGCTCGAGCCTGGCCAAGAAACAATGCTATGACGAGGATGGCCTGCCTGTAGACGTGCCAAAGGGTCATTTTGTGGTCTATGTAGGCGAAAAGAGGACCCGTTACATCGTACCCATCTACTTCTTGTCTCATCCTAAGTTCAAGAGCTTGCTTCAACAAGCAGAAGAAGAGTTTGGATTCAATCACGACATGGGGCTCACTATTCCTTGTGAAGAAGTTGTTTTCCGCTCTCTAACATCCATGATTAATTAGATGATACACGGAATGAAATAAAGAGATCAAAAGAAGCTTTTATATACACAGTTTTCTTTTGTTACCTTCACATGAATATTGTTTCCAAAGGTTTGTTTTTTTTTTCCAAACTCAACCCCATAAATAATGTAAAATATGAGTTTAGTTTGTTAATTAGTTTAGTACCCTAAGTTGCACTCAATGGGTTTGAAAATGTAAACCTAACTAAATTCGCAAGCTACAATACATCTGAGTGGTAGCTTGCGTTAATAAGAAATAGTACATATTTTTTATGGTTCATATTCTTGTTTAATGAAATAAAATTACTGATCGATTCTCTTTCAATCCCGAAGTACGGAACCAAGAAAATGTTGATCAAATAGGTAATTCGTAAAATTCCATATCAAGAAAGCGTTTTAGGGCATTCCTCATTGCAATGTTGAGTGAGTTCTAAGCATAAAATATACTGTAATTTTATTACATTTCAAACTCCGGAACTTCAACGTAAAAAGTATTTAATTATTATGCAGAAATAAGTTGTACATAAAATATTTACTAATTGACCCCAAAAAACACACTCACACACATTTACTACATACTTGAAATGCTTCCCATTCTAAATAGATTGTAGCCTATATAATAATAGGTGATAACATATGCATGGGACCATTCAATTAATGAACAAAGAGTTTTTGATTTCGTTGTCTCTAGCGAGAAAGCAAAATATTAAGAAGAGGTAGGTGAAGCAAAGCATATCCAAAGGTGATCAAGTCAAGGTGTCTTAAGAGAAAAAAAAAAAATTATAAAATAAACAAAAACCAATAAGAAGTTGACACTAAGATACATGAGTGTCTTTTGAAAAGAAAAAATGTCTAATTAAGATCCTTTCCTTCCCTCTCTCTTCCAAATGTCATAAAAATTAATAATAAAAAATCAAAAGACCCTCTCATATAATGTCCATTGGACATGGTCTTACTCCATTTTAAAAGACCTATATATATAATTATTACTCCATTTTGTTTTTTAAAGACCTACATTTTAGTAACGGTAGTCTAGTGACGGTGACGAGAAATACACAGCTTCATTGAGGACATATACCATTACACTCGGGACAAAGACCGACTCTTCTAATGCCTACATGATTTAGGATAATCAATGAACCGATCAATTAGAATCTACACATGATAAGAAAAAATAAAAAAACCTATATAAACAAGACTGATCATAAATGAGTAAATTAAATATATCAATTCAATGCACTTAGCTTCCCTCTTGTCCTTTCCGTGCTAGCCACAAACGGTGTTGTACACGATAGCAACTAGTCTTCTTAGTTAATGCACAGTACTCCCTTTCATCTATCTCTAAAGAATATCTCTTTGGCTCAAATACAAAGTTTTTTCCCTTGGAATAAATCGCATCCACATGTACCGAGAATATCTATTATGCCTCATCACCCGCACATATACTGCATATACACATATACACTGGAGTCTAGTTTATATATATAGCCTCTATGAGTATTAATTAAATGAACAATTAGGGATATAAAGTTAATGCAATTTGTATCTCGAACCAAAATTGCATTGTATCACATAAGATGTTTTCAACAGTAAAAATATCCGGTTTTTCTTGGATTATAGATTAATGAGTTTGGATTCATGATACCATGAGTAACTAGGATATATATTCGGTTTTTCTAGGATTATACATTAACAAATATCAATTCTATAACGGGAGGAATCAATGGAATGTCTTATTCAAACGGTTGGCCCGACATGTGACTTCCATTTCAAACAATCGGCGAGACGCGTGACTTCTTTTTCGAACAATCGGAGAGACGCATGGCTGCCGATTCAAACGGGCAGCAAGACGTGTGGCTTCCAATTCTAACGGCCGGCGAGACGACGCAGTCTTGGTTTCGAATGTCCAGCGAGACGACGTGGCATCGGGTTTGAATGGTCGGCGAGACGACGTGGCCTAAGGTTTGGATGGCCGGCGAGATGGACGAACGTCGAGTCATCGTGGCCCCGACTCCAACGAGATGATCCGTGAGACTTCATGAGACTTGGCCGGGGAGACAAATTTTATGAAATGTCGTGGAAATTGGCCGGCAAAACGACTTCAGGTCTGGATGGCCGGTGAGACAGACGAACGATGAGACCTCGTGGCCCCGATTTCGGTGAGACAATGGGGGATTATACCGGCGTGGTGGCCTCGTGAAACTTCACCGGCAAGACGGCATGAGAATTGGCCGGCGAGACAGTTTCACGAGACGTCGTGGGACTTGGCCGACAAAATGGCTTCGCTAGACGCCAAGAGGTTTGAAAGACGAGGAATTCTTAGACCCGACGAGACAGTTCATGACGTTTGCCTCGGTTGGGAGAGTTGACTCGGCTAATTCGTGACTGTGTTTAGCTATTTTAGTTCCTGATTCACCATGATATTGACCTCTTTTCTACGTGGTGAATGTACATTTTTAAGCGTCTTGCAAATATTTTCTGGAACATATTCAAGTAATTAAATTTCGTGTTAGGGGTAACTTTTGAAGGAATCAAGACTTTTCACGAAGAAAAGAAGCAGGAAATGAAGAAACAAAAGATTCTGCCGTGGAGTGTCTCCTGACACCACACCAAGGTGGCGGTCGATAACCCAACCAAAGTTCCAAGAAGAATCCAAGTCAAGTGGCGCCCGACACCACACCAAAGTGGCGGTCGACACCCATCCAGAGACAAAATTGGATAGTTTTCTTATCCGGTTGATTCGCATCTTGAACCTTCTTAAGCACACATTTATACCCTAGCTCGTGCCTCCATCTTATAATAGACTCTTTAGGCCATTATTAACGCCAAGCTTTCTTTACGGTTCCAAACCACTTTTGGTTCCTTGTTACTTTGCTTCGTTCTTTGTTCTTAATAAAGTCTTTATTTTATTCATCATGGCTTGTTCTTGCATTATGTGTTACTAATTATTTTATTGAGATTAGGGCAATAGTATGTTAGATTTATCATGTGGTAGAAGGTGTTTATGCTTTGGTTTTCCATCATGTTCTTTATTGATTCGATCTTATAATGCATGTTATTTGAGTGCAAACTTAAGCTTTTTATGTTTTCAAAATGTTTTTGAGAAAACAAGGCTTTTTAGGTCATAGTACCAGTGTTTTCCACGAAATCAGCATTCCAGCACTTGAGGATCAATCCCAGACGAGGAAGACGTACATTTCGGATGTAGCCGAGCTTTAAGGTAAATAAAGCGACATGAATAAGCTTTCTAATAAACTCAATCAACCCAATATCTAAGGAGTTATGGCCCATTTACTAAAGACCGGTCCAACTGAAACCCAGGATAATTTTCAAGCCCAATCTACTTAATGCATGAGGTAATTCAGCCAAGAGGAGTGGATAAGCTACAAAGACTTCTAGAACCTTCAGGAGATATCCTACGTCTACAGAAGATAATAAAGAATCATCAAAACGAGTATTCTAAGGAATATTTGATTGAATCCCTCAGAATTCGATCGAACCTGCATGAATATAAGATCAAATCTTAGATCCGTTCCTCAAAATGATTCCAAATCTTCTCAAGGATTTAGCCGAATCTCCTCACTATAAAGGAGAGCCACGAGCCAGACTTCAAACACAAAACTTCAAACACTTAAAAGCGTCCAAGCGAACTTGCTCACCAATTTTCTTAATACTTTTGTTCTTCATTTGTTTCGAGTTTTTATTTACGAGATCGTTGTAATGGAGAAAGTCTCATCCCCATCATTTTGGAGAAGTTCTCGAATCCTCTTAGATTTGTATGATTCCAATTCATTTTGCGTTCATGTTTATCTCAACTATGTCTTAGTAGTTCTCTTGTTAGGGTTTAGGGAATTGTAAAAGAAATCATGGTTTAACAAATAGGAATTAGGAGTATTCGTCCTAGTCGAACCCTTACTCCGGATAATTTAGGATGTCACTTTACGAATTATGGATGGTGTTCGGTAAAATCCGGTTGCGAGTTGGAGTATGATTAAGTCTTTAATGAATTACCGAGCCCTTTGTATGGCCCTGGCATTAAAAAACTACATGCTCATTCCTGGAAGATTTTATGTCCGCCAAAGATCATACAATTTCTTTGGCAGGCCCTTTCTGGGTGTCTTTCAGTTGGCTCGAATCTAAAGCACCGAGGTAGAAACTGTGATGCGAGGTGTAGTCGGTGTGGTGCAAAGGAAGAGAACATTTCATGTTTGAATGCCCTCCTGCCCTTCAAAATTGGCACTTGTAAGGTTTCCATTCGCTCCTATTTTTCCTTTATCCTCAGTCTTTTCAAATTTGGAATATCTTTTTTTGCGAATGTCATCGGAGAACAAAATCATTGTATTTCCTTGGATTTTATGATATATTTGGAAAGCTTTGAATGATAAAGTGTTCAACAACATTGGTCGATCTTTTTTAAGTATTGTGAAATTAGGTTAAAGTGAAGTTTTGGCTTATACGGAGGCACAAGAAAATATAGATGTGCCTGATTCTATAGATTTTCCGGTGGAAAGAGTTATTTCAAACTATTGTGGGATGAAAATGCTTTGTGGACGGATCATGGAAAGGTTCAGATGCTAAGGATTTGGTTGGTTATGTCTTAATTAAGGAGAATAATGGAGTAATTTTATAGGTACCAGGAATATGTGTCAAAGTTTGTCGCCATTATATTCCGAGTTTGATACACTCATATAGAGAGCATGTTCACCTAACACAAAACTTTAGTAACATTCTTTACATATTCCACAAAGCTTTTGAAGATCACATCTACTGCAGGTGATTGACCGGCTTTTTTCCACATATATGGAAGGATTTGAGCTCTTACGGAGACAATTTTCTTCGTTCAATTTGGTGTGGTTCCCAAGAGATCAAAATGCCAAAGCTGATTATTTGGCGCGAGGTGTTCGATTTTTGGATCATGATTTATGTCACATTAGATGTGTCATACCGACTTGATTTCCTAAATCCTTTTAAGTTTTCTTAAAATACTGTTGCTAAAAAATAATTTTAAAATTATGATTTTGAAAATAATTAATTTATTAATAAATACGGCTTAACAATGCTAATGATCCATTTAACGAACCGATTTAATTTCATTTCATTATATGGAGAGACATAAATTTTATTTTATTCAGTATTTTGATATAAAATAATAAGTTGCCTTGTAGAAATTAGGGAAAAGATAAATATACGGAGGAGCAACCAATCTAAAAAAAAATTGATTATCAAAAAAGAAAAAAATAAAAAATAAAAAAATAAAACTCCCAATGCATTCATATAACACGCACATTCTTTGATTAAAGAACGTCTAGGGGGAGTTAGTTCAAAGATTGTTCGGCGTAATTAGAAATTATATATCCTGTAACAGCGACAGAGAATAAAGGAGGAGATGAAGCTTGAGAACAGTCCAAGCATAGGTAAGAGAGAAGCAGTTTCAGTTTCCTGGTTCTATTATAAGATCAAACGAGATTAAGAAACTCAGAAGGAATCGTCACATAGCAAATTACTAATAGCAATGATATTAAAACCAAAAAACCAAATCCAAATCCAAATCTGAAGGAAAATATAATCCTAACTGTAATATGACCAACTCGACAGAAGATCACTTCGTTCAGAAGAACATATGTTTAGTTTCAAGAAATGTGATCTCTATCTTCCCGGTAAATATATGTATCTTTAGAAATTCCAAAACAGACTTTGCACATCAGATAACTGTCATAAATGTAACTTAAAAAACTGCAGATTGCAGTATTTCCCCTATTCATTTGATGAATGCTTTGCTTTCATGCTGCTATTCTGATTGGTATGTTGCATCTGCTGGTGTTGTAACTGGCTGATGCTGAGCTGCTGAAACATCTCTGGGTTTAGTGTCGTCTTCGATATGTTAGATTCATTGCTGCACCCACCTTGCCTGTGCATCGGTTCTCCGAGCAGCATTTTCAAGCGCCGGACATCTTGAGTTAATTTCTCATACAGAGCTGTCGAACAAAGAAAATGGGGTTTTTGAGTGTTTGGCGATAATGCCAATGTAAGGGAAGAATATAATGTTCCTTCTATAGAAGAAGTGAGCAAGAAATACGAAACGCGGTAGCCAAATCTCTAGGAGAAAGATTATAGTGCTTTTAACAGATAGAATTGGCGTCTTAAGGATGGTTATACCCTGGAGCAAGAGGTATTTTAGGAAGGAGAAACTTAAATTTTTCATACATAGAACAGATATATTGCTCCTATTAGAGGCTGCCTAAGCCGAAAATGGAAAACTTCTACGAAAAATGTGGTTTCTTGATTTCACTATCTCCCCCAAAGGGAAAATTCGTCGATCAAGAGTTAAACGAAGATTTTGCCAAGCATGGTTCCATCGAGTTCGACTACAAACAACCCTAAACCGACTAATCAACTCTAGTATAGATAATGCACAAAGAGTTTTAATAACATAATGCACATACCATCACGGAGCACTGCCTGCTGCTCCATAGCTTGAAGACGAAACTTCAGTTCACTGTTCTCGTTTGTCAACCCCATTGAATCTCTCTGACCAGAAAAAATAGAAAAACAATATAAGACTACTTAATTATTCAACCATGATAGTTTGTGTGGTGCCGTCTCTCACCTGCAAGTGCGTGAGCTGAGCTGATAATGTAGTAGCTTCGGTCTGAAGGGTCTGCACCTTATGTTCTAACTCTGCCATGTATTTTGTCTTCCGCTCCTTAGAGCGTGCAGCAGATACACGGTTCGCCAAGATTCTATAGAAATTGTTAAAACAAAAAGTCACATCACAACAACAACAACAGTGCTGACAAAATGGTAAATGAACCCCTACAGTGTATTTACCTCTTGACACGCTTAGGGTCAGTCAGCATAATCTCAGCGAGTTTCTCATCGGCTGAAATCTTCTTCATTTCAGCAGCACTAAACTCACCGTTTCCAAACTCAACACAAAAAGTACTCGAATTCCCTTCACCTGAATTGGTTGGAGAAACTTTTGCTGATGAAGGGGGAACCTTTAGCGATGATTCATCAGCAAAACTCAACTTCCCCATGAAACAGCTATCCATGGAGAGACTACGCTGGTGTCTACCAGTGGGAGCAATGTCCCCGCCAGCTCTTCTCTTCACGCCTGAAGAAGTCGAGGCAACCTTAAGATTCGCACTTGCACTGCTTTCTCCTTCGGAATCACTGCTGCTTCCACCGTTGGTCTTCTTCGTTCCGCTGCCTCGGCTGCTCTCCAATTCCTCCACATTATCACCTCCAAAAGAATTCAAGACATCGATGTTGTCAAGATTCATATAAGCGGTGAAAACATCATCCATAGTTTCACCTTGAGATCTTTTTCCCTTGGAAAAACCTTCCCTTGGCTCCTCCTTAACGAAATTAGACCAATCCGAAACCTCTCCGCCAGAGACTGATCTCTCGAGAGACCTGGAAGGGATCAAAGGAGGAGAGTTGGGATTCACAAACCCATAAGTGACATCGCTGTTGGAACGCCTGTGAGACTTCCTAGGAGGCAGATTGTCTGCATCGCCGGTGATCCTCGGGTGAGAGAAGGGAGGGGCCGCCGACACGGGAGAAGGAGTGAAAGGCGGCAGGGAATCGAAGGAGTAGTAGGAGGAAGGTTGAGACAGAGAGCGGGAATGCCTGGGCTGTAAAGTGGCCGGGATCTGAGAAGAGTAGGGAATGGGCGGAATCAGCGGCGGAACTCCGACTCTATTAGTGGCGGTGAAAGGCTGACGGAACTGCTGGGACTGGGAGGGGATAAGAGCAGGATTCAAGTGCTGATTGGGCTGCTTTGGGATCGAACAAGACGAAGTTGAAGCAGATGAAGAATTCACTCGCTGCATCATATTGGTCTCCGTATCACCCATGGCAAAACCAAAACCCTAAAACTTGGTGAGTGAATGATTGATTGATGATAAACCTTAGCCCCAGGGCCTTCTTATAGAGATGAACGACGTACACTAATTGATCTACTACCAAAATGAACAATTTGATAAACAAGAAAGAAATTTGACCTTTAAGGAAGGAAATTGAATTGCTCTGTTTCTAGAATTTTTTTTTTTTCACCAAATCAATGGAACGAACCTAAAACAAAATACGTCTCTGTGAAAAACGTTGACCAAACCAATCATCCACTGGTCGGAAAAAGGAACATCCGAGAAGACAACTTTCGTCTATTTATGTTTTTTTTTACATTTTATTTTGGATAAAATAAAGGCAAAAGACATGAAAACAGAATCTACTCAACTGGATAAAACAAAAGAGACACATATTGTCTGAAGCGAATTACATTCAGTTGTTTTTCATATCTTATCTTATTATAGATTGCATATCTCTTTCTTACAACATAGATAATTAGACAGATTTATTATTGGGGACCTGACTCGACACATAACTTAAATAGATAAAACCGAAAAAAAAAAAGACTCGACACATAACTCGACATATTATTCTCGACATATTATTCGGACCTGACTCGACACATAACTCCACATATTATTCGGACCTGACTCGANCAAAATAAAAAAAAAAAAAAAAAAAAAAAGACTCTCTTTCCAAAGCCACCTCGCTCGACGACGGTCCTTTCATTCGAAATCGAGTTGGAAATCGAAATTGAACTCGGCATTGGTTTCGGAATCGGAATTGAGGGTCCTCTCAATCTCCTGTAATGCGTCGTTGAAATGCTGCTGGGACGTTGTTCCGTTCTGCTGTTGCTGCAGCATGTTTAAGCTGCACTCAGCTTCCCCGGGGTACTGGCTCACCTCTCCTGTAACCGCCTTCAGCCTGTTGACTTCAGCAGTCAATCTCTTTATGGCGTCTGCAACAAACAACAACATTTAGAGAATGCAAAGTTTGAGATCGACCACTACGTTAAACCCCACTTGAACGATCATTCAACTATGGTTTATATATCTTTTCTAAACATTATGGCATATGAGGAAGATTTAGCAGTTACTGTTACCACAGCATAAAGAATATTAAGCGATTAGGTGTTATTATTACTATGTATGAAGCAAAGATCAAGCAAGTACCAGGGTAACAAAGATAGATCTCGTAAACCCTTAATTAAATGCTAAAATTCACTATAGATTGCAGAACAAATACAGTAACTTGATCATAAAGAATATCAACAAAAATTTAAGATGACATACCATCACCAAGTTGCGCTTGTTGTTCCAGAAATTGTTTAAGACCCTTGAGTTCCATGTTTTCCTTTTCCAACTGAGTATTGACAGTCTGCATGCAACAGCAAAGACATATCTGACATGAACCTTTTCGATATTATAATAAGTATGTAGTTGTTAACCTATGATATGTCTCTCACCTGAATATGGCTGATCTGAGTAGACATTTTAGCATTCTCGGCCTGAAGGGTCTGGATTTTGTTGTTCAACTCCATCATATGTTGCTCTTTCCTCTCTTTTTGGCGAAAAGAAGCTTCCCGGTTCGTCAAAATTCTGAAAGAGTATCATTATATGAAGTCACAAAATCATACGTAGAAAAAAAGAAACAAGCAAAGAAAAAAAACGCTAACTTTTTGACTTTTTTCGGATCAGTCAAAGCCAACTCCAAAAGTTTAGCATCGCCCTCGAGCCGCTTGACTTGCCATGCAGTAAACAACTCTCCAAAAATGAGGACTTGGTCGTTTCCATCAGCTGAAACGACAGGGGAGGTTGTTTCATCCCTAGGCGTCTCGGTGAAGTTTTGTTTGTTCATAATTGAGTTAATTTCGGAGGCGGCGTACTTATTTCCACCGATTATGAAGGCATCCTGGTGTCCATCAGTATCATCCTCAGGTGCCTCGCTTGAAGGAGCAATTTCTTTCCCCGCTCTTCTTTTCACACCCACAAGAGTGGATCCATTGTTGATCGGACTCGAATTCTCATCCAGTCTTTTATAGGCAGAGTAGAGCTCCTCCATTTTTTCGCCAAAAGGTGTATTGATTTGCTTTGGATTGAACACTTGGCGAGAATTCTGACTCGTCAATTCATCGGTGTTAGACCATCTCTGAGCCTTGCTTGGCGGCATAGTACTGTCGACGTTGAAACTCACGAAGTCAGACATGTCATGGTGAGCAACCGGTACTGCCATGGACGAAGGGCCTAAGGGTGGCAGAGTATTGCCGTAGGGTCTCACGGAGTTAGACCCTGTGACCGAGAACTGAGGCAATGGCACGTTATGGCCAATGGACGACGAAGAAGCACTTGCGAGGTTAGACCTCTGAGGCAGCAATGACATGTCACTGTGGGCATGGATCTCTGGGGCTAACGGCGGCAGAGTATCATCATAGGCTCTGACACTACCCTCTCCACCGCCATTGCCAAAAGGATCCACGTTGAAGTCACCACCATCACTTGCAGGAGGGATATCGGAGTCCTGATTCATCTTCAATGGAGATTCTACGCAACAAAAGGAAAGAATACGTTAATGATACTTGTATTTATCAATAGTTTTTTAAGGAAGAAATTATGTGTCACAATATTCAGAGAAACACAAAAGCCTAATATATATGATCAGAATCCTGAAAGATTATTAAAATTCAGTGGAAAGTTTCATAAAACAGAAAAGCAAATCGTGACTTTGAAAGAGCAAAATGCAGTAAGGTACCTTTGCACAGCTTCAACAATGGAGTCAGTTCAAGAAACCTGAGATTGAATCGCTCTATAAACACTTTTTGTTTTGTCTTTGTTGCATATATGGATCAGTATTTACTCCTATATATAGTCCCAATAGTTTACAATGTATATAATTTTACTTCCATGTTTATAAACTCAATGTCATTATTTTCTATTAGTCAACTATTTTATATATAGACTTCTATCAAACATTTGGTATGTTATTTACCCTTTTTTGCTTATAAGTTATTTTGGCATGTTATTTATATATGATGATGTTGAATTTCTAAATTCAAAGAAAGGTGTAACATTGCATACCAAAAAAAAAAAAAAAGGTGTAACATTCATTTTAAATTTTATTGGAACAGTTTTACAAATCATATATTGTTAGATTTGGTGTATATATTTTCTTTTGAAATAATTTCAAATCTTTATATACAATTGCGAGCTTAATTTTCATGTTAAAAAAATAAAATATGTGGCGGAGTTTGATTGATTATGTGATACATTATTAAAGCATGTATATGCCTTTTACTATAGTCCATTTTAAAATAGTTATTTTCAAAGGCTCATTGCATTATATGTTGAAACCCTAAGTAGAATAATATATATTCAAATGTTTAGTTTAAATTACAACAATTCATGTTGACATTAGATGAAATCTCTCTATCAGTTTAAGCTTTGGTATTCTTCTCTTTCTTGCTTTAGGTTTTCTTCTACAAGTTAATCCTCTTACTTCTTCTTTGGACATTGGTTATATGTGTTTTGTAGGGTGTGGTCTTGTTCTGATTATGCTTTGATAATTCGAACCTTCAATTTGCTTCGTGTTTCCTCTGTTTTTGTTCTCTGTTTTTGCCTTTCTTTCTCTTCGATTTCGGTATTCTTTTTTTACAAGGTAATCCACTTAGTGCTTCTTTTGGGTATTGACTACACATGTTTTATGTACATGCGGTCCTTTTTTATGGTTATGTAATCCATTTTTTTGTTGAACGTACTCTCCCCTTTCTAACTTATCCTCATGTAACCTTAACAATTTCTGCTAGGCCTATTGTTTGTGATGATATTAAGAAAGGAAACATGAGATTCACTTAAAGTAAAAACATCTTCGTTTTAAGTTCTTTATCATATTAAGGAGTATATGTAGATGATATGTCTCGCGACTAACGTAGAAAAATAAGAACTTTTAAAAGTGTCAAAACGTGAGAGAATTATGAAAAAGTGTCATTTCT
Organism: Odontarrhena argentea; assembly: GCA_900406245.1. Taxonomy (NCBI): domain Eukaryota; kingdom Viridiplantae; phylum Streptophyta; class Magnoliopsida; order Brassicales; family Brassicaceae; genus Odontarrhena; species Odontarrhena argentea. Next base: position 6,628 of record OVAF01000058.1, on the reverse strand, counting down.
TACACTTAGGCCTTATTTATATAATTTCTTATAAAAATTGATAGATGAACGATTATATCTTTAAATGTAACCCCAAAGAAAAAAAAAACGAAGTTCTAATTCTTGTGTTCATCTTCTACGTATCATTTTAAAATATGATTATTACCCGACACAAACTAATTTAATTTTTTATTATGTGATTAAAAATAAAAACTATCTTGACAAATCCATTTTATATATATGAACGATGTCTATATAGTCGTTTCGTACACCCCCGTGTAAACATATATCATTGCTCGAGCATTAAGGCTCTAAATGGTACCAGTGGAATTATAAATTCCAGCTTATTTGAACTGATTTTTTTTCAGCTGGTACCATTTGAATCAGCTTATTCTACTTTTAAAATCAGCTGGAATCTCTCTTTTGTTTCATAGGTAATTGCTATTTAATTTCATACATAATATTATTTTAATTTTATTTTAAGAATTATAAAGTTTTTTCTTTAGTATATATACTTATAAGTAATGTATTTTTATAAAAAATTATTATATTATACTTAACATTTATTATTTGAGTTACCGTAATATTATATACATGCATGTGAACAAAAATCTTGTTTTCTTTGCGGTTTTGTTTATACGAGAACGGAAAACAAAAAATACCTATAAAAAGACAAAATAATACTTAAAAAATACGTACATCAACTTATATATGTAAAAAAAAAAATTCTCCGACATTTATTTTTATATTTATAAATTACTTACTTATATTACGTAACATATTTATATATATATTGGAACGGAATGGATATTGGATGGGATAATGGATCCCAAATATTTTTTCACATCTAGAAATTATTCATTCATAATTTTTTTTTTTATTGCCAACAACTATTCCAGTATTAATTATTAAAAATAAATAAATTTATTCATTTATCTTTGTTACTTTAGGTACCTTATCAACTATATTTATTCTTTTAATGAAACTAATATGTTACATTCAGCCAGATTCCATTCAGCCGGTACCATTTACATTTCAATATATTCAGCCAAATTCCGCCGAAAATCTCAAATAAATTCAGCCAGATTCCACATTCAGCCAGATTCCACATTCAGCCAGATTCAACCGGTACCATTTACACCCTAAGACAAGTATATGTATTATGTACAGGCACTCATATAGACACTATTTTAGAACATTAGTTTTAGAATTGTTGGGATATTATCCAAGTCCCACATCGGATGTTTAGACAAGGAGTGTCTAATATGTAAGTCATAAGAAACTCCACTTAGAGGCTTTTTGGGAAGGAACCCAATCAGCTAATCGTGCGGGCTCTTCTCTACCTGAGCCCAAAGCGGATAATATCATAGTAATGGGGAGTTTGGACGGGCTAGAAAAGCCCGATAAATGGTATCAGAACGCATGGTTCGATCCTGTACCAGGAGGAGTGTGTTGAATATATGTTCGGTGTGAGAGCAACTCTCAGTGTCATCTCGAAGTTCATTAAGATGTCGGTAAGGACAACGTGCATTCGCTAAAGTGGAAGCTACGAGTAATGTGATTCTTGGCTTGATGGGGAGATTGTTGGGATGTCAATCCAAGTCCACATCGGAAGTTTAGACAATGAGTGTCTAATATATAAATCAAGAGACTCTCTCATTAGTATGAGGCATTTTGGGAAGGAATCCAATAAGAAAGCTGTGCGGGGTTTTCTCCATCTGAACCCAAAGCGGACAATATCATACTAATTGAGAATTTGGACGGGCTATAAAATCTCAATAAGTAATACACCGTGTAGACCACCATTCTCCCTTGGTTCCAACTCTAAACAAGTGCTCAAGAAACGCATCAATCCGTCGAAATATATAGTAATTAAAGATGGTCTAACTAAATTAGTTGTTGAAACAATTAATATGCAACAAGCGTGCGAGGAAATTAAATAGTCACTTCATGATCTTCCAATTTTGTTGCAATTAGACAATTCATTTTATTTGCATATGATATGACGTATACAAAAGGGTTACTTCGTTATGTAAAGTTCAGAACATAGCCTGAAAGTCATATTTAAAAAAAAAAAAAAAAAAAAAAAAAAAAAAAAAACTTGTTTACCAATTGAAGGGGAAGGTGTGTGTATTAGGTCTAACTGAAGTATGTTTACATAGCTCTCACGTCTCTGACTCTCTGGTATCATTACTTATGTTAACGAACTACACTGAGGAAACCATAGCTTGAATCCTTTGTGGTTAATTACACACCAAAAAGAATAATCAGAGACTACAACAAAGGTGTGACCAGTTTGAAGTTGAATCTAGAACGGTATGATCTTACACGATCCTTTTGCACCAACATAATAGTCTTATGCACATATTATGAAACTGTCTCATGCATATAGTAAAACTGTCTTTCCATCATTATGATCAAATAAAAGTCTTAAAAAACATAAAATAGTAAAATTTGTATGAGAAAACGACATGGACTATATATCTTGCTATAATTAAGTTAGTATATCAAATAGAGAAATATGCATGGGTGTCTATTCCTTACGAACATATTAAATTCCTGCAGGTCGTCATAATTAAAGCATTTACGTCTTGGTTCCAGATGTTACTAAATACTGCCATTTCCTAGCTCTTGCTAGCAAGGCATTTGAGTCATGAAGATATTGCAGTCCCAATCTTCTCCGTCTAATCTTTTTTTTTATTAAGAAGTTTATCAGTCGTGAAGTTATTGCCGGAACCAAGTGGCTCTTGGTCTAGTGGTACTTGGGAAACACTCAAGGTCACTAGTTCGAGTCCACTTGTGAGGAGTGATTTACGTCTTAAATGTGATATCATCAACGGCCGGCTTCGGACACTGATGAATATTAATTATGAACCAAATGTTCGAAACTTCCAAGGTTTATTAAAGAAAAAATTTGCTCCGGGAATTGTCTCCTGTTTTCGACAATTTATTTTATATATTATATAGGAAATCAGTTTTTTAAAAATATATAATAATTTTGTTGATGTTATTGATTGTGTTAAAAATTTATAGTGATGTGTTAAATAACAATTCGTTAGTAAAATAGAGTGATGGCATCGAATGTTTAGTGATGCATGTGTTAAAAACATTGGTTACAGATAATAATTATTTCTTATTCATGTTTTATATTTTTCTGAAAAGAAAACAAAAATTTAGAATTTATATCTAACTAAAATGTTTTTCTTATTCATCCCTGACAAAAAGATAACAAACCAAAATTATAATTTAACAAAATAAAATCAGTTTTTTCCTAAGACACCTATATTTTAACCTAATTATTTTCCTATATATAAATCACAGCATCACACGAGTATGAAGTGCTATACGTTGTGATATTGCATCTCATTTGTGACAAATGTATTCATAGGTTTTTTTTTTTTTTTTAATTCCGGTTCTTTTCACGCGAAAATACACAAAATAATAAAATATATACAAAAATTGAGATGATGCACCTAAATTAGTTTTATTTTCCACGACATATATGAAACTAACTGAATTAACCAAAAGAATAACAAAAAATTGTAATAGTTACCCACCAAAATGTCTTTTATACCCTTGTGGAAGCAGCTTCAGATTGGAAGGAGAGAGGCGCGTGTTGAGGAATTTTTTGACACAAGCAGAGAAAAGCTTGAAGTTGACAAACATGTACACAGATAAACAAGTAAGGAGAGAGAGGAGTTGTTTTCGAAGGGCTATAAAGCTTAGGGGTTAAATAGGGTACACTAGGTACAATAGGTACAATTAGGGGTTAAATAGGGTTAGTAAGGTATTATTATGGGATGTATACATGTACTATGCATGTTGGACTATATTGTGACTGAGTATCAATTAAAAGTGAGGCTTATATAAAATTTAAACTGTCAAAAGCAAATCCGCATTACAAAAATTGAGCATTACAAAAAATTGAACAGGATGACTACCATGTGTATACATGTAACACACATGTTGGACTATAGTGTGATTGCTATATCAATCAAAACGAGGATTATATAAAATTTGGACTGTCAAAAGCAAATCATCATTACCAAAATTGAGCAAGACTACTGTGGGATGTATACATGTAACATGCATGTTAGACTATATATTGTGATTTATAAATCAATCAAAAGCGAGGCTTATATAAAATGAGTATGCCACCCGAAAAGTTGAACGTCTATTAAAATGAGTATACGTTTAAAAGACGAAATGGTGTGCATCCTCTAATAAACATTCGACTTGTAAATTCAACCTCCTTAGATATGAGATTCACCAAGTTGTCCACCAAGACGTCTTCAATATCCTTCTATCACTGTACATTAAAATAAAAGCTACTGAAGAAGTTAGTAGACTAAAAATAGTGCTAGATATCTACACAATGTTATAAGAACTACAATTACATGTATACACCACAAACAGAGATAAAGAGTCTTTATTGTAAATGGAACTTAAACACATACTAAATATTTGTTGTCAAGGTCACGAGCGTGACCACAGTGAACATAGTTCATCCTCGACCTATCAGAAGCCGGTCTCCCACGAGGTCTAGACAACCCTTAATCCCCATCCCCCGATTTAGACACCAAATTAGCTCCATGAGTAAGAGGAGGGTGACATAACTCAGGGACATCTTTAATCATGACAGATACATCAGGCTGATTCATGAAGAGACTAGAGTAAAAACCTCAGCGGATTTGCAGGAGTTTTCACTGCCAGAAGCGTCTGTTGATTCAGATTGGCGGAGAATTGGCGGGGGAGAAATCAGCTAGGGAAGAGAGAATAAAGATAAAAGATAGAAGGAGTGATTCGTTCTTAGAGAAGAAGAAAAAGATTTCTTCGGTGAGAAGATAGAAAAGAGAGGTTGGAGAGAGGTCGGATTGAAGTTAGAGAGAGGTTCTCTAATGTATAAAGTATACGATAAATAAAGCATCAGTCTTTTTTTGGATATAGATAAAGCTGTTGCCATTTTGTTAATAAACAACAACAAAAAAAAGAATTAAATGAAGAAGTAAACTGCCATGAGATTAAAAAAAATAAATCATTTCAAAATCACTTTATAAGAGGAATTGAGTTATCTCTCTGATAATAAATGGCTTGACATATCATTTATTTATTTATGTCAAAAACTATCCGACACAAATAAAACTTTCTTCAGATCACATCAGGGGCATTTCGGTCTAAGTAGATGGACTGTAGCAAGAAAAAGTAATCGGGGCAACATAACTAGATTCGGCCCAAAAAGGAATATGCAACACAAATTTTCAATTATTAAATTCATGTTTTTCGGTTCGATACGGATTTTTTATTCTAGACTGAGTTTCCACTCAGCATTTTAAAAGATTGGTTTTAGGTTTGGTTCAGTTTGATCCTAGCTAAAATGTCATGTTATCCTTATTTAAAATTGTCAAACTGTATCAAAAGTTTTAGAAATGTTTAATTATCTATATTAGAAGTTAGGGAAATGAGGGTAATATAGAGCAATGATTAGCACTAATTCTATCCTAAGATATTGTTAAATCTTATTGAGTTGTGTTTGATATGAAATCCTAGCATACATATATATATATGACTAAACGTTAACATAATGTAATGATAAACTAGTTTTGATTTCGTTTTAATTTTTTTTTTTAATTTAGTTCGATAAATTTATTTATTATTTAAGAATTCACAGTTCAGCCAAATTTACCATTTATGGTATTTAATTATTCTTCATGTTAGTCCTTTCATCCGAAGCAACCACAACGGTCAGAGTCTAAAAAATGTTTCTATTGGTTTTGTTAGTATGCTTTGCCTCCAAAACGCCGGTACATGGTTCCTTGCTTGCAACTAAGTATGCAGTTTCACTTGATTTCCCTACTAAAGAAAGACCACTCTAGATGAAAAGAGGAAGACACATCAAGAACACTGCGTAGTAGATGATCCACCAAATCATTGATGGGGAATACGTTTTCATTTAAAATATTTTCGAAAGCGCACATGCTCTCGCAGTAATACTTAGAGATCGAATCCTCAAAGAGCAACGACACGAAGTATCACCTTGAAGTTTAATCGAGCTAAGCAGCAAGGTAAACGATTTTGTTGTCTTATATTTGACCGAATCTAGAGAGGATCGATTGAATAAAGCTGGTTTGATCGAAACGGAAACTAATCGATCGAGTTTTGCTCCACGTACCTTAAACATAAAGTAAAAACATAAGATTAAACATATTATTCAGGGTAGTATTTCTATGTAGTTTTCTAAAACAGCTTTAGAAAATTAAATCACTATGATTCGACTATCCTTAGTTAGGCTTAGCCGCTCTAAACTAGGGAGACCTGAATTAATATTAATTATTGATTTGCCTCGTCCATCCCAAATCTAGTCATTAAATAGAAGAGATCAATTGTTCCTCCGAGAATGGACATGAGAGCTTTCAAAATAAGGTTTTAGGTTAACATACTCTAATGATTTCTTAGCGGCACTTAATCATAGATAAGGTTATAAACTCTGATAAGAAAGTAAGTTATAACTATACATGCATAAATTTTATTGCCTATTTATCAAACCATGATTCCCGTCGAACAATTCTCAATCCTTAACTGAGAAACTACTTGTACACTAGATACACTGCCCGCACACTGTGCGGGCCCCAATATGATTAATCATTAAAAT
>OVAF01000057.1:0-95064 GCA_900406245.1 Odontarrhena argentea | reverse complement strand
TTAAAAACCCAAAATACACAATGATCCCCTATTGCTCCCCCCATTAATCATGCTCTACGGCGACTTGAGAGAGCCCAAGAGCCACAAATGTTGTGTGGGGATCATGACAAATATCTAATATCCTAATAAAAATCCTAACATTTGCAAAAAGGAGTTTGGATATGTTACATAACCTTTATGTGATTAAGATTATTGAGAAAAATCATAATTGAGTTTTTTTTATATAAGGACGTAAACCTAACTAAGAGCATCAGTAATAGAGACACTTTGGGGTGTCTACACTAAGAATTGGGCTAAAAAATAAATCAGAAATCAAAAATAAGCCCACTATTCACAAGATTCGTGTCTACATTCAGACACTGAAGACACCCTTGGAGACACTGCACGTGTCGATTGGGTATTCGATATTGAGAAAATATGTAAGGAAAAAAAATATTTTTAGCCATTTCGCTCTTTCTTCTCTCTGCCTCTGTTCGACGAAGAAACGATTTGTTTCTTTGATTCAACTCAAATCTTCGATTTCCCTCAATTTTTTCTCAAATCCTTTTCGTTTTTATGCCCTAAATCGTTTGAGGTTCGTCAGAGAGGACCGATTTTATCTGGATCGAGGGATTTTGTCAATCGATTGAGATTTTCTCTGATATGGATTTCTCTGGCCTCGATCTCAGCCATCGATATCCATGCCTTTGGGTTCCTCGGGTTCGTGGAGGGGATTGTCTGTGTCAGCCGTTCAGAGAAATCAAATCGATATTTTGAGGTTTGTCTTCTCCTTCTTTGATTTGCTTGCATGTAGATGAAGAACAATTATGCGTCTGTAGAAAAGGTAGGGTTTCATTAAGTGATTGGCATAGTTAAAAATTATGACTTTGGATATTGATTTTTGTGTTGCGAATGTTTGTTTGTTCATGGTTCAGGCTATATTAAGCTTCGTTTTTAGTGATTGTCTTCTATTGAGATATGGAACAAGATTATGACTGCTCAAGCTGCTACCAGTATCAGGTTTTCTCATTGCAAGAAGCACTTGATTGGCGGTTTCTTGCTCGCGCAGATTACCTTATTGGCTTCGGTCTGATTTCGATGATCGTTTAGCTGAACTTGCTCAGTCTCAAGCGCAGAAGCATCAGCTTCATTTGCAATCAGTGAGTAACTTGTTATATTTGTGTTTTGGAATTTGAAGTGTGTTTTTTTGGGGATTCCTAATAGTTGAGGTTTTGATGTAGATTGAAAAGAATGGAGAAGTTGATAGTATGACGATGGAGATGAGTGAGATGCAGAAGTCTAAGAGGCAACTTATGGAGCTATTGGAGCAGAAAGATGCTGAGATTAGTGAGAAAAATTCCACTATTAAGAGCTACTTAGATAAATTTGTGAGTGTTTCCTAGTTTGTAAGTAGCGATGTGTTTAATTGGTTGACTAAGTGTAACCCTATTTCGTTTTAGATTTCTCAGGTAAAGCTGACTGAGGCTAGTTCGGAAAAGGAGTCTCGACTTGCTGAAGCTAGTGCGGAATTGGCACGTTCTCAAGCTATGTGCAGTCGTTTATCTCAGGTCAGATTATTGAGTGCAATTTGAGATACTTGTGTCACCTCTTTATGCTTGATTTGGTTCTGTTATAGCACTTGGATTTACACGTAGGGCTTATTAATTACCTTGGTATAGGACAAAGTACTGTGTTATTGAAACAGAGTGCATGAGTTACATGTGACTGACTCAGTTTAGTCATTTATATTGATTTTCTCTATGATACCTTAGTTTTTATAACATTATGTAATAAAATACTTTAATCATTTTACAACAATGCTTATGATATGTTTTCTGATGGAATTAGGAGAAAGAGCTCATGGAAAGGCATAGCAAATGGCTTGATGAGGAGTTAACAACCAAAGTTGAGAGTTATGCTGAGCTCCGTCGAAGGCATTCTGACCTTGAAGTTGAAATGTCAACGAAGCTATTGGATGTGAGGCTGATTTCCTAGCTTAATACTTCTTTTTTTGTCTTCTTTACTGAATGTGTTGTTCAGTTAGAATAATATCAATTTTTTCCTCTATTTGATAACTATAAATTTGATCACAATCTTTTTCAGCATTGATTTGTGAAAATTGGAATTCAAGTAAAAAAAGTATATATATATTTAATGGTTTAAGACACTAATTAAGGTGTCTGCATTGGAAGGAGATGTAGTGCAAGTGTCTTAGCACAATGATTTGATTTATTTAATCATAAATATAATAATTAAAAATTGTTAAGACACTTAGTCAAGTGTTTACATAAAGGATGGTCTAACGAGTTGACTTGAAACCAATATCTCAAATGTGAGTTGAAAAAATCAAAACAATTTCAAATTTTAGTTTTTTTTAGTGGTCATTCAAATTCAAACTGGCATATATTACTGACGATAAAAATAAAAGTCTGTATAGAGTTTGTTTGATTATGGTTTGACATTGCCCTTGTTTATTAAATCCGGCGCAATTCATTTATTAAGGTAATTATGCGGTGGTTAGAGGGTTGTCAGGTGGGAGCGGAAGATTATGCCATCCGGCTGAGTGTTTCACATAGTTCTTCAGCTCTTCAGTTGGAGATTGGATGGTCCATTCTGAGTAGTGTTGGTATGGAGTAAATACGTGGCGCTCTCCTCCGTCGTGGTTAAGACAAGACTTAGCTCCGCCTAAGAAGCAATCTCCTTCTGATCTAACGAATCCAGCTTCAGAATTTTCTTTATCCGCTGCCTAAATCACCAAATTAACAAACAAAATCTAACGTTAATTAGTTGTCTAATGTTACTTGTTACATTATACCAAAAGAAGAAAATTAATGTCTATTGATATTACACTTTAATTGTTTAGATATGATGTGAAGTTGTGAACTGATTTTTTACAATTAAAATATTTTATTACGATCACTACAAAAAAAAATCATGTAATTTGCTATTACAAAATCTGTCTCGATTTAGTTGAAAGTTCTAATTTGCCACGAATTTGCAATGAATCGTGAGTCCTCGCTAACAAATTATTTTGGTTAAGCTACTATTTAATTCGTGTAACTAGTGCATTCTTTTTCATAACGGCTAATAGACTTAAACATGTATTGTAGATTACCTTCTCAATGATGTACTTAAAGACGGTCTTCTTCTCACCAGCTTCATATATGTTGCACTGAGAATATATCTATCAAAACAACACAACATGTAATGAGACATATCGACTGATGATGTCAGAATCGTAAATAGATATATATAACGGACCTGAGATTCGACACCGGCTCCAACTGCATAGATGGACCAGTGACGGGTGTAGTTATTGTAGAGATGGATTTTTGCGAAGCGAACACGAGGGTGTCGCTGACGTGTACCGTCAAAGAAACAGTGATGTATCGTAACTCTTATGCATCGGTCGGTCACGTGACTTGGGTCCGCTCCAATCAACATTGTCTTGTTGTGGTTCATGAAACGGCATCTGAATATTTCCATTTAAAACATTACAACAAAAATTATTAACACAATGGATAGTGATAGTACTAAATTCTGTGACCATTCTTTTATTTTTCATGTTTTTATTATTTTCTTATTTTACCAAAATAGAAAAAAGATTTATTCTGTAATGTCTTTTTTTTTTACCAACTTGGTCCGTTTCTTCTGCCATTGCTTTCCAAGTTGGTGGGAAAATAAAATGATGGTTTACAACTTTCATAATAGGCCCTACTATGGTGGATTTTGTAGAATAGATCCAGTGTAAAAAAAAAGACTGGTAATAGAAATTCTTATAGAAAAATAAGAAATGTTTCCAGAAATTGGTGAACTATAGATTTTTTTTTTTTTTTTTTTTTTTGATCAAAACTATAGACTCTTTTTTTTTCTTTCTAAGTTCTTGTTTTGCGGCTCAATTTTTCATATTTCAAATACAATATATAGGATAATTTAACTGAAGATGATATATGAAGATATTATAGGCATCACTTTCTCTAAGAAAACCAGACGATTATATTCTAATATTCAGATTTTCTGGAATAAAGTCTAAATAATACCACTGAACAAATACTTTAATTATTACCAGCTCATATTCACATGGTTTTATTTCTTTAAATTGTCAAAATATGAAAGGAATATAAGACCAAGGTATTGCATCAAACTTTTCAAAATCAGTTTAATTATGCTTCTTTTTTCCTCTTTTAAAACTAATCAAGATTTGAATTTTGGGGAAAAAAATGGAAAAATTAAGAAACAAACCTTGAGACAGTAATGTCAGTGCTTTCTCGTGTGATATCGATCAAACCATCATGGTAATTCTTGAGACTACACCGATCAATCCATATATTTTTCGATTTTGGTTTGATCTGAATCGCGTCCGCATCTGGTCCAACACCGCCTTCGAATTCAAGGTTGCATATAATAACGTTCTCACACTCTTTTAGCCTTAACCCTTTCCCCGTAATCTTCACCCTCTGTCCTCTACCATCGACCGTTTTATGGGATGATATGTTCACAAATGAAGACAGATTGATTGTTCCGGACACATCGAACACAATCCATAACGGTTCTTGCCTCCTACAAGCCGCTCGTAACGATCCTGGACCATCATCTGCAAAAGTACTTTTTGATGCAATTATACAAGTGTCCTGATTCTATTAAACCAACCAAAGCACCTAGACACCAAATTAAAAAATGTGCATATCTAATCAAATACCTCTGGTTCAATTTTAGTCCAATTTTAGATTAATCGTTTCAGTATAATCCATGACCAATCACCAAATTCAAAATTGAAAAAAAGGATTTTGTTGGTTCTGAATAGATGCTACCAAAATTCGAATTAACAGTCTAATACAAATATATAATCAATCAAGAAGTAATTTAAAAATGATAATATTGTTGGATTGTTTATACAAATAAATATTAACTGTTTTTGTTCCTAAAACATTTTTTATACTATTTAACAAAATATTAAGATTGACAAATATAAATAATATCAAGAAATAAAGAACTAGGATTAGGAAGATCTAATAACAAATCCAAGAAACCAAAGAATAAATTAAGAGAGAAATCTTGAATTTTACCAGCTAGAGAAGTGACGTGGCAAACCGGACCGTGAAGACCACCAACGGCGGCACGACCGAAACCCTCTGCTTTTCCGGCGAGGGAGCGGAGGCTGGAGTCCACGTGGCAATAAGGTTCCACCGTCATATGGGAAACGGCTGGTGAAGACGAAGATGGGGGAGCTGGATATGGAGATTCTTGGCCGGTGCGATGGGATCTGTGAAGGCCGTGTAGGTTTCCCATATCAAAATTTATAATAAGTAAATATCAGAATTTAATTTCGGACAGTTTCAGTTTTTTGTTGTTTGTAATTGCTCTTTGTTGCAACTGAAACTGAACTGACCATTGATGATGGTACTTTTGTTGGAACTACTGTTGCTCTTTTTTGTTTTTGCTTTTGATGTTGCTGCCGACACAAGCTCTTTTTTTTTTTTTTTGGTTCTGGATATTTTTTTGTATCTTTATTATATATTTTTTTCTTAGATATTTTGAACGAATCCTTTGCTGAAATTAAGTCAAATCCAGTTAAGTGAAAATAGAAATGTACATGGTATTCTGAGGATGCTCAGGGAATGGAGGAGTATGTATATCCCAAATGTTTTTCACACATTTCTAAGATGAGCTGTTAAATGTCAAGAAAATTTCAAAATCATTCAACAAATCTTTCAAATGTCATGATTTAACAAAAAAAAAGTAAGTTTTGGATATTATTTTTTTTTTTTACAAAAAGAAAAAAAACAACTATGCTATTTACTCATAGACCAAAGGCCATAAACGAGACCCAAAAACCCAAAACAAATTGAACTAAGATGAGATTAAATATTGACAAACCGATATACACTGTATATGCTATATTTTTTTTTTTTTTTTTTGGTTAGTTGACAAACCTCCTAATTGAAGAAAAAGAAAAATGAAGACATGTCTAAAAATGAGCGGTTAAATGTCAAGAAAATTCCAAAATCATTTAACAAATCTTTTAATTTTATGATTTAACCAAAAAAACCAAATTTGGATCTTAATTTTTTTTACAAAGGAAAAAAAAAAAACACATCTATGCTATTTCCGAAAATAACACTCATAGACCAAATGCCATAAACGAGAACCAAAACAAATTGAACTAAGATGAGATTAAATGTTATATGTTTGACAAACCAAAATATATGTTATATGTTTATTTTTTTTGCTCACTTAATATATATGTATATGGTGAGTTGACAAACCTCCCTAATTGAAGAAAAAAAAAGATGAAGACAACCCAAATTACACCAAAAACACGGTAAGCTCTGCTTCTCTGTACTGTAATCACATCACAAACAGATTTGACGTGATTGTGACGATACCGGTGGCCAACGTCGGAAGAACACCATTCGTACCTCGTTTTACAAGATCATGATCCTTCTTTGAATTTATCATGTCTTTATCATCTATCAAAATGGGATCTAGAATCGAAGAAGGTACCAAAATCTCTCTTTCACATTCATTTTCCTCCTTTTTCAAAGATTCTGTCTCTAATTCGTTGCGGAATTTGAAAACATGTGAAAGAGATTTTATTAGGCTATATATTAGAGATTTGTTAGGGTTTGAATTTGGATGTTAGGTTAATTTGTTTGCGTGAGGAACAAACAATGTGTAATCAATGTGATGACTGTCGCAGAGAAAGAACTGGAGCCGGATCTGGAGAAGGGTTTGGTGACGGATCCTCTGAGTCCGAGAGGGAGCACTTTAGGGGACATGTCACCAACTCCTACACCAAGGAAGACTCTGGTTCTGTCTAATTCCGGTAAGGCTTTAATGGTGTCAAATTCAAGCAAGTCTTTGGGAGTATCCAATTCGGGGAAAAGGTTTGATCCGACGGGGAAGAAGAAGTATGTTAAACAGGTCACCGGTCGCCACAATGACACCGAGCTTCACCTAGCTGCTCAACGAGGAGATTTGGCTGCTGTTAAGCAGATTCTTACTGACATTGATTCTCAGATTGGTGGTACCAACACAGGAACTGATTTTGATGAAGAGGTAGCACAAATAATGACATCTGTGGTAAATGAAGTGAATGAGTTAGGCGAGACACCGCTTTTTACCGCGGCAGAGAAAGGGAATTTAGATGTTGTTAAGGAGCTCTTGCGTTATACCACCAAAGAATCTCTTATGCAGAAGAATCTCTCTGGATTCGATGCTTTACACATCGCTTGCAGTCAAGGCCATCGGCGTAAGTGTCATTAAATCGAAACATTATTCAATAGAGCAAAAGATCTTTTTTTCTCTTGTTTTGGTATAACCGCGAGCTTCTTTTGATGCAGCTATTGTTCAGTTACTTCTTGAACATGAACCTCAATTGAGTAAAACCGTAGCTCAATCAAACGCAACACCACTTGTGTCAGCTGCAACACGAGGGCATTCGGATGTTGTTAATGAATTGCTTGCTAAAGACTTGAGCTTGCTCGAAATTTCAAGATCCAATGGGAAAAACGCGCTTCACCTCGCTGCTCGTCAAGGTCATGTAGATATTGTGAGAACGTTGCTCGAGAAAGATCCGCAATTAGCGAGACGAACAGACAAAAAAGGCCAGACATCTTTACATATGGCCGTGAAAGGAATCAGCTCAGAAGTCGTGAGGTTACTCCTTCGAGCTGATCCGGCTATTGTTATGCTTCCTGATAAATTTGGTAACACGGTGTTACATATAGCTACACGAAAGAAAAGAGCAGAGGTAAATAAAGTAGATGATTGATTCTTAATTTAAGATGATTACATATTAGACTTACTGTAATTTCAGTTTGATTCTTAATTCTTGGTTCTTTTTTCTGAATTCTTGGTTCTGGAACTCTTGTATTGATTTTGTAGATTGTGAATGAGCTATTACAACTTCCGGATACAAACGTGAATGCGCTAACACGAGACCATAAAACCGCTTACGACATTGCTGAAGGACTCACCCATTCAGAGGACACTGCAGAGATCAAAGACATTTTATCGCGCTGTGGCGCACTCAGAGCCAACGATTTAAACCAGCCACGAGACGAGCTGCGGCAGACAGTAACCGAGATTAAAAAAGACGTTCACACGCAGCTCGAACAAACCCGAAGAACCAACAAAAACGTAGACGGAATCGCCAAGGAGCTAAGGAAACTCCACAGAGCCGGAATCAATAATGCAACCAACTCAGTAACCGTGGTGGCCGTTCTTTTCGCCACGGTGGCATTCGCCGCCATTTTCACTGTTCCAGGAGGCGACGACGACAACGGAGTGGCAGTGATGGTACACGCAACATCCTTCAAGATATTCTTTATGTTCAACGCGATCGCGCTCTTCACTTCATTAGCAGTAGTTGTCGTGCAAATCACGTTAGTAAGAGGAGAGACTAAAACAGAGAGACGTGTGGTGGAAGTAATTAATAAACTGATGTGGCTCGCCTCTGTCTGCACAACCGTAGCATTCATTTCTTCCTCGTACATAGTGGTTGGTCGGAGAAACAAATACGCGGC
Organism: Odontarrhena argentea; assembly: GCA_900406245.1. Lineage (NCBI taxonomy): Eukaryota > Viridiplantae > Streptophyta > Magnoliopsida > Brassicales > Brassicaceae > Odontarrhena > Odontarrhena argentea. Next base: position 86,557 of record OVAF01000057.1, on the reverse strand, counting down.
GGTTGTGGTTACGGTTATAGGGACCGTGACGATGACCGGAATCTTGAGTATAATGACTTATTACGTTGTGAAATCGAAGAGGACGAGGAAAGTAAGGAAGAAGGAGAAGAAGAAGTATGGTAGAAGTGGAACTGGTTCGTTTCATCATGCGATTCACTCTGAGACTGAATCCGAGGTCAATCCAATTTACGCGATATGAACATTAAACATTGAACATTGATGATGATCTGATTATCTATGTTTTTTTTTTTTTTTTTTTTTTTTTTTTTGTTCTTGATCAGTTTAAACTGTGTCTTACTTGTGACGTAAGGAATACAGAAAACAAGTGTTCATTCAAAAATGACGACCTAACATCCCAACAAGTTGTAAATGAAATTGTTGAAAATTTCTTGATAGATAGTTGATAAACTATTAATTAGATGAGAGCCTTTCTCTTTAGCTTATGGTTATCGTTGCATTTTGTTTATTCCATTCGACAAAGGTTTCACAGTCCAATGATTTATTAAATATTATCTGAAACAAAGATTCCTCCAATTTTTTTTATTTTGTATACTTAGAAGAAAAATATATAAAAAACAATGTCTTATACAGCAGATTATTTTCCCTATTGTGTTAACTTCCTACATGAGATATTACAAAGTGGAGACAAGTGTTTCAGCTCTTTCTTGTATACAAAGTCATAGACAAAGCTTATAAAGTCCAATAATGAAGATTCGGCAGCCTCCATGTCCTGACCCATCTGCAGCTCGTTTTAGAAACTCCTAAAGATTTGTTTAATCAACTTCTTCTACTGGTAGTTTCCAGAAGTTCCATGGGTTGTAATCTTCCTGTGAATGTGTAATAAACAGTTGGAAACCATTAAGGAAACTACATTACATTTGCTGAAAGACCCTAGAAGCTTTAGCTACCTGCTCAACAAGCGAAGTGGGAGGAAACATGTCGTTGACAAGAGTATGAAGTGAAGTGTACGACTTCTTGGAATCTATTCGATGTGCTGTTGCAACCTCTCCCTAATCCATTTTTAAACACAAAGTCTCTTAAGTAAATCTTAAGAAACACTCATGCAAGTCAGATTCAAAGAGATTTGATTACCTTTGGGTTGATTATGAATATCTTTCCCTTTGGGATCCCGAGTTTTCTGTAACTTAGCTCATCGGTGTCTCTATTTCCAAATCCAGCGTAGAAAGGGTTGTGATCCGCTGGAAAGAGTTTCCTAATGTCCTGCACGTTACATTATAAAGTTGGTTGTCAGTTTAACCGTTCTTTTCATTTTCCAAAAAAGAAAGAGAGAGAGACTTTACCTCCAAACATGCGATCTTGAATTCGTGAGGTGCTCTTCTTATAACTGCAACGTAATTGAAGTATATGAGAAAGAGAATGAGTGATCACTATTAACTTACAAATCTGTAACAAATGCTACTATGAATCTCCAAAGCATTAACAGTAACCTTCACGGTACAATGCTGGAAATAGCCCGTCTGGTGAGATGACAACAGGACCGTTTGGCATAGCTTTTCCGTCCTGCAAGCCGTAAAATATCCCATAAGAAGCAGAGAGATCTCCTAAGGCAGGATATAGATAGCCTTACACATCATCATTTCAATTGCCTAAGTTTACATCTCAGTCTTACCTGCTTCAGATTAAGTAAGAAACTTCTTGTTAGATACGCCTGAACGATGGCACGGGCGCTCAGAAATAGCAGCTGATATCCATTCTCCTGTAAGAACCAAACAATATGAAACATAAAATGAGATCCATAATTACAGATTACAAATTTTAAAGTATCCAAACTGTTGATTCAAGAAACGGATGAACCACTTAACTTAAACAAAAAAAATATGCTATTTTATTATACAGCGAGCAGCGGATCTCATGGTTTCCCAATTGTAAAGCGAGATTGACTTAAATCTTGAACATTACCTTTATAGCAGAAAAAAGCTTGGCTACACCAGATTGTGTCCAATCCTTTCCAACCAAAGGCATGAACTGACCTAACACATCAGATCTGCAAAACACATAGATCATCACATCAGATAAGTCTAGATAACATAAAACTAACACAAACATTAAGTAGCAAAAAGGATCCAAAGCTGTACTTGGTTATAGTTCCATCAACATCTGAAATCACAATCTTCGTGTCCCATCTCCACCGGTAAATATGTGCATCAACCTAAAATAAATCCAGAGTCACAAGAGTTTTCCCCAAGCATGCAATCCAATTTTCAAATGTAACCATAAGAAAACCTGTTGTGTTCCAAGAACTCTCGTGGAGAAACTAAAAGTTATAATATTTTGACCGTCTTTCAGATTCAGAGATGCGATCTGTTCGTTTGTAGGGACATTGGTTCTCACAAGTTGTCTACGTGGAGAATCTTGGCGACTCTCTGCTGTTGATTGTGTTTCCGGTGAGTTCTGTAAGCCAGGCTCAGAATCCACAAACAGATCTTCGTCGCTCGAGGAGTTACTACTTGTATGCTCAACTGTTTTGACTCTTCTAAAAGGAATCGGCCAGAGTCTCCACCTTCTAGAGGGAGTTATTGTAGTTTCATCATCCTTGGTTTTCGCTGATTCATTTTCCTCAACAGAAATCACATCCTCTGGTTGGATATCTAATTCTAGATCAAACACAGCTTTCCCAAGCACAATCCGAGCAGCTTTATTCCATGGCATATATGTTTCTCTAATCCTAACAACCAGATTTTCACTTTCAAGAATCGATGTTGCTGAAATTTTATATTCTTCCATGGAGATCTGATGCTTGTTAAAGACTTCAGCAGCTGCGCTAAGTCCCATACCCTGACGAAGTTCATCCTTGCAAAGTGATAGCTCATATCCTGCAAAGTTCATTCATAGTTAGATACAGCGCAGCTACTAGTCACAGTTCAGAGCAGAAAAAAGAAAAAAAAAAGTCCCTTACTCAGTTCTGTATCAGGTATTCCAATGTCCACACTAGAAGTCGCAGCCTCTGAATCCGTAGCTTTCCCGTCCTCAGTCGGTTTAGATGGACTCAGTTGCTCCTCATCCTCCCTTGTTGAATCTATAGACACTCTCTCAGAAGTCTGATCTTCTGATTCTATAATCCCAACTTCCTGGCTGTTAATTACGATGGCCCTTTCTACAGATGTTCTTGCTTGTTCATCTTTACACTCTGAATTAGTATTAGAATCAACCGATATCCTAAATTCCTCAGTTGTTTTCACTTCTTCTGTTATTAATTGTGTTGGAGAAGATTTAGAGCAACCAGCCAGAGAATCTGTTGTTTCGATAGTCACTTCATTATCACTTCTATCACTGTCTATAATGGTGGTAAGCGGAAGCTCACCGTCTTTTAGATTCTGACCCTCAAAAGTAGGAGATTGTTCATTAGACATCCCATTCTCACCAGGTTGGGTCAGCTCTGACTCCTCCAGACAGCTCCCACGAAGATCTCTTTCAGCATGATCACAATCTTTTTTGTCATTATCACAAGAATGGGAATTTAAATCATTACACTCATCAGCATTTGTAGTATCTACTTTTTCAGATGCCATATTAGTAGCATCAGATGACTCCACTTTGCTAATATCCCGAGTCTCCCACGAAGTCTCTGACGAAGCAAATTCAGTATTACCTTCACAGAATTCTGTCCCATCACCAGGGGCCAAATGAAATTGAGGAGTATTTAACCGTAAGTTCTCAGCCTCCTGCTCCGCAGCTGACACAGGAGCCGTTAGTATACGTCCGTCAATACTCACCAAAACCACTTCAGAATCCGAGCCTTGAGCATCCCCATAATTTTCCACATTTAGATTCTCAAATCTGGCACTTCCATATTCCGAGGTTGGAGAAGGCGGATCATCCTGGAAATCATAAAACCTCCTATTAGAATCAGACTCTGTCCTCTCAAGCCGATTCAAAGAGTTGAATTCATCTCGTAATCGCTCAGCGCCACTATCCGACAAACTATGCTCAAGCCGATAACCCACACCATTATTCACATTGTTACTCTCAGCACCAGAAATCAAATTTGTGGTTTCGTTAGCTGCAGGATCAACTTCCCTGATGAAATAAGCTTCACCAGAATTATCAAGATACATGTGGAAATCCGCCTCGGTTCCATTAACAGAAATCTTCACAAACTTCTCAGCACCTTTAAGAACACCTTGAAACTTACCAAACCTAACATACCAAGGCGTGCTCCTAAACGAACCGTCTTCTTGTTGAACAACAATTACATCAATAGCACCACCAAAAGGATGAAACGGTGTAGCAACAGAGTAAACCCCTTGAGAAATCAAACTCCCAAATTTCCCAACCAAACTCATTTCATCAAAATCTCTCTATGCACAAAATCTTTCACTATTACTGTCTTAATCATATACAGAATCCTAGTTCTTAAATCCAGCCTGCAAATGAAAATAAAAAATAACCCAACAACAAAGCCAAAATTAGACAAAAACCCAAAGAGGGACAAATCAAAATCAAATAGCAAAACCCAGCAAATTCAATTCGTAATGTTCTGATTAGAGAGACTTGTCCGAATTGAGACATGCATCGTTATCAATTCCAACAAACATCAGTTTATTAAAGTAAACCCAGAAAGATTACAAATCAATCAAACAGGGTTTTAACAACAAGGATCCAACATTTTTCTAAATCACACGACTCGATGATAATCGCAATAACGAAATTTCAAAATTAAAACTTACAGAGATGAGGAAGCGGCGGAGAATCCGAGCAAAACGACGAATCCGGTTGCTCAGAAATCGATGATTCTATACGAAATTGAAATAGATATTTATGAAAATTTATTATCCTATTCTATCTTATATTAAATTCACGGGGGGAAATAATGTTGGGTTTGTAAAAAGACTTTTCTTTTGCTTCTTGGATTTGTATAATACCGGTGGGAGAAATCACCAAGAAAGAGAAGAATAAAAGATTGTTTGTTTTGGAAAAACCAGAAAATTAAAAATCAATCCGCCATGACTAAAGAGAAGACTGTAATTTTGCTTATATAGATATGAGTCTCTCTTGTGAAGAGAGGGAGAGAAAATCACCAGAAGGGTCTATGGTTTTTGTCGTAATTAGAACATCTTTACAAGGGTATTATATGTATTTTCAGAAATCAACATGTGGAAGAAAAAGATGCACAACATAAATAAAACTAGTCCCGGGCGTTCGGGTACCCGTTCGGGTTCGGATAAGATCCAGGTTCGGGTATTTTGGAATTTATGATTGAAGACTAAATTAGTATTTTATAGATATCCGGTTCGGGTTCGGTTCGGTTTCATGTAGGTTCGGTTCGGTTCTTAAGTTTTTTTTTGAACCGATTTGGTATCCGAAACACATTCGGATACGGTTCGGGTTCGGGTATCTAGACCAAAATGATCGATGGAAAAAATTTAATAAACACATTCAAGCTTTATGCAAATGATAAGTAATATGTAATAAATAACTTTGAACCAAATGACAATTAAATATGTAAAAAATCACAATTACACTTGAATATGCAAACACCAAACTTAAATAAGTAAACTTTAATAAGCAAATGATAAGCAAATACCTTACTTGAATCAAATGACAAATAAAGTTGAACCAAAATGATAAGTAATAAAACTTAAAGCCAAATGATAAGTAAACTCACACTTAAAATCAAACTTGAACCAAATATTCAAACTCACACAACAAACTAAATTATCTAAAATCGTAGGATTGAAGGGAAGAAGTTCGGGTACCCAACGGATCTCGGGTAATATCCGATCCGATCCAAAACCCAATTAGTACACAGTCTAAGTCCCATATGGATAATAAGTCAAGATCCAGATCCGATCCGAACCCGATTTTTCGGATCGGATCCGGTTCTTATTTTCGGATCCGGATATTATGCCCAGGCCTAAATAAAACCAAACGTTCTATGGTTTAATCTGAATTTCTATTGTTTTTTTTTTTTTTTTTTCTATAGTCTTAATTTGTAAGTTTCTCATTTAGTCTTTAAAAAACAATAGAAAAATTCCTACTAGTACTTAAAAAAGCTTGTCAAAGAGAGAAATAGAGAAGAAAAGGGATCGGATAGTTGTGGGAATATTACAATCCGATGATCCACAGACAAGCATATTGGTGGGATATTCGTTTACTATACCTTAAGAGTTTATTTTTGCTTCTTCATATCACCAACCAAAGAAACTATATATACGTCATCCCTAAAAGGCCAAACACTAATAAAATTGACGTGCCCATGTTTTTGTAATTTTAGGGACGACATGCAACTGCTCATTCATCCAACTATGTTTGTTCGTTTAAGCAAAAAAAAAAAAGAAAAAAGTTTGCTTTGCGTTAGCCTAAAATATATATAGATTTATATATACAATAGTCCTAAACTACATGGAGATATATTTGTTTAAATTATTGTACTTTTATAGATGGTAATGAGTGTTTTATATGATAAGCATCGTTCACAAATCACAAGTGACTGCGTTCTCTTCTTCTCACCTAACTCGCTCTGTTTTCAAGTCAAAACATTTTCCATAAAAAGTAACCGATAATTATATACGCTAACACCTTTTATACATTACAGCATCTACAAATAATGATGATATATCAATCCTTGTACTATAGTTTTTTTTTCCTCATTTTGGTGGAAATTAAATTGCGACAGAGCCGAAACAAAAGACAGGTGCATGTCACGTGTTACACATTCTCTACACCAAACCGTGTTCTCTTTCCCTTTAGAAAGTTCTGACATTCAATGAGGCCCAATTGTTTACCAAAAAAAAAAAACAATGAGGCCCAATGGGCTTTTAAATTAAAACTCTAATCAAAATCAACTAGCTATTACGGCGTCGTTATGTTTCCTTAACCTTGAAATCGGGTCAAACACCATTTTCGTTTCTCCAAAGCGAAACACGAGAAGCATCGTAGTACTGTTACGCTGTCGAAATGACGAGATTACCCCTCTCCCTCGTCGTCCTCCTCCTCCTCTTCGCCGTCAGTTTCGTCCCTCCCACATCGGCGGAGATCAAGTCTCTCACAATCTCCGACGATGCAAGACCGATGATTCTCTTCGAGAAATTCGGATTCACCCAATCCGGTCACGTCAGCGTCTCTGTTTCCTCTGTATCAGTAGTATCCTCCTCCTCTGTTCCAACCCCAGATCCATCGAGGTTAGGATTCTTCCTCATGTCGGAGGAATCGCTTCTCCAGGTAATCTTAGAGATCCAGCAAAACCCTAGTTTCTGTGTACTCGATTCACCTTACGTTCTCCATCTCTTCAAATTCAACGATCTATCTCCTCCTCCTGGTTCTAAGTACGAGCATTTGTATCCCGTGACTTCTCCCAATGAATACTCTCTCTTCTTCGTCAATTGTGTCCCGGATACCAAAGTTTCCATGAAGGTTAGGACTGAGATGTATAATTTAGATCCGAATGGGTCCAAGGATTATCTACCCGCTGGGTCTACCCAATTACCCGGATTGTATTTCTTCTTCTCTCTCGGGTACTTAGGTTTCCTTGGTCTCTGGGGCTATGCTTGTTGGATCAATAAACGGGTTGTGCACAGGATCCATGTTCTTATGGCAGCTTTGCTCTTGATGAAGGCTTTGAATCTGATTTGTGCTGCTGAGGATAAGCATTATGTCAAAGTCACTGGGACTCCACATGGTTGGGATGTGTTGTTCTACATTTTCCAGTTTATTCGAGTCGTTTTGCTCTTTACGGTGATTGTTTTGATCGGAACTGGGTGGTCTTTCTTGAAGCCGTTTTTACAGGAGAAGGAGAAGAATGTGTTGATGATTGTTGTGCCCCTTCAGGTTCTTGCTAACATAGCTTCGATTGTGATTGGAGAGACTGGACCTTTTATTAAAGATTGGGTTACTTGGAATCAGATATTCTTGCTTGTAGATATAGTGTGTTGTTGTGCAATCTTGTTCCCTATTGTTTGGTCGATAAGGTCGTTGAGGGAGACGTCGAAAACTGATGGGAAAGCGGCTAGGAACTTGGCGAAATTGACTCTGTTTAGGCAGTTTTATATTGTTGTTATTGGGTACTTGTACTTCACGAGGATTGTAGTGTTTGCGTTGAAGACTATTGCGGCTTATAAGTATCAGTGGGTGAGTAATGCAGCTGAGGAGATAGCAAGTCTGGCGTTTTATGTGTTGATGTTCTATATGTTCAGGCCGGTTGAGAAGAATGAGTATTTCGTTCTAGATGAAGAAGACGAAGAAGCCGCAGAACTCGCCTTGAAGGAGGATGATTTTGAACTCTGATACAGATCAAAGATGTTCATTAACTATATAAGCTGTTAAGCTTTGCTTTTGCTTTTCTTTTTTGTTACCACTTCAGAAGTAGTTTACTTGCTAAAGAGTAACTGTGTAGTACTCTCTTATATGGTAAAAGCTTGTTTGTCCTAAGACTTATTTGTTATTAAGAAGAAGAAGTTACTTGTATCTCTCTGCTGTTTGGTACATGCATTGTCACTAAATGGAATCTGATTTACCCGACTCTCTAGTTCGATTTCAAGTTACGTTGGTTGTTTTAAGCGTTGATTCTCGGTCTCTCTGAATACTTTGCTGTTCTGTTCTGTTCACGAATTCTTGAAGCTAACCTATCACTTGTGTTCAGTTTCTCACAATATAACTGAACAATTATGTTACAGAATAACTGGAAACAACCAGATGAGCTGAATAAGCAAAATTGTGTTACAATTTATGATCTTAAAGGATATATACTACAACATGAACATAGCTACAAAAGAATCTTTGAAATAAGCTCAATCAACAGAAAGTTATTTAATTAGTCCCTTTTCTCGTAGCAAAACTTCCGCGGCTCGTCGACCAGAGACCAAAGCCCCATCAAACGTAGCAGAAGTCATGTAATCACCGCACAAGTACAGACCTGATCCAACTAGTGGACTCTTAACTAAATCAGTGGGTGGGCATTGATTAGGTTGAGCAAACTTAATCCGGTAAGTTCTCATATGTTTCCACGACATTACCAAAGACTCACCGAACCAACCCGCTAGCTCTCGAATAACCTCTGCTGCTAAATCATCATCAGTTCTATCCTCGAACAATCCAATCAATGATACCGAAACCAGAGCCTTTCCCCGCGGCGCATATGACCGAGCAACGTTTGTGGCAAAGAACATGTTGTTGATAATACCTGAGCTTGACCCGTTGAGAAACAGAACCGGATCCTGTACCGGTATCTGATCCAGTTCAGCTGTAAAGTAAATGCAAATCGTACTCCGAGGCGGTTTAGTCACAACCGGTTCTCTGATCCCATTAAGAAGCTTATCCACTTCAGGTTGCTCAACGGCTACTATGACACCTAACTCCGCCTTCAAAACATCTCCGTCTTGGAGTCTCACCGTAGGTGGATCCGAATCCGACTCAATGGAAGCAACTCTCGTGTTCAACAAGACGGAATCAGCAGGCAATTTTGCAGCCAACTGACTTGAGATTTCTCCGATTCCCTTAGCCGGAAGCGTGTTTTCACCGAGAGCAAGACATCTGAAAATGAAATCAAATAGCTTCGAAGTCGTCTCGAGATCTCTATCGAAGAAAATTCCACCGAAGAACGGTCGAAAGAAGCGATCAAGAATCTCTTCAGAGAAACCAATCTTCCTAAGAAGATGTATAGTCGGAACTTCATCAACACTAGTCAAAATCTGTTGGTTGGACTTGATTAAAACTCTAGCTCTCGTCAAAGCAATAAGTCCTTTATCTAACATAGATCCGATCGGATTCGTGAGAGACGCCACCGAATCCGATAAATGTCGCAGAGGATCAGCCACAGTGTGAAACTCTCCGCCGTAAAAAACCTTAGCTCCGGCGTAAAATCTCTGTAAATCAAGAGCTTCGTAATCGAGAAGCTTCTTAGCTTCGGGATACGCGGTGATGAAAATCTGAAAACCTCTGTCGAGTAAGAAACCGTCGACGATATCTGTTCGGACACGGCCACCGACGCCATCGGAAGCTTCAAGGAGTAGGAATGGGATTCGTTCGGAGGTGAGTCGAGTTGCGGCTGCTAAACCGGCGAGTCCGGCACCGATGATGATCACGCCGGTTTGATTCTTGGGGGAAGATTGAGTAGCGGCGGAAATGGGACGATATCGGAGATTTCTGTGGTTACGGCGGCGAGGGAACAAGTGAGAAGTGGATGAGGTTGGAAGAGCGATCGCCATTTGCATTTTAAAAGTTTGGATAAGATTTTTAATTTTCTCATTCGTTTCAACTTTTTTTTCCTTCCCGGGAAAATGGTTTGTCTGAAGAGAAATGGTATTTTAAAATTTTCAGATTAATTTCTCATAAGTTAATTAGAGAAAAAACCAACCAAAGTACTGTAGATGTGTTTTTTATTTTTTTTCATGATATACCGAAATCGTTAATTCATAAAAAGTTGTCGATTTCCTGAATAATTTGGTGACGCGTGTTTTTATTAGTCAGATAAGTGATTTTGAGACAATCTTATGCTGTTTGGAGCATTTTTTCTCTTTTACGTAAACTTGGTATATGTATTATTGATATAATACAACTAACAAAGGTCAATATGTCCGAGTGGTTAAGGAGACAGACTCGAAATCTGTTGGGCTTTGCCTGCGCAGGTTCGAATCCTGCTGTTGACGATTTTTTTATTTTATTCAAATCTAAGAATTCTCCTAAATTAAATTTTACACTGCGTTTTACTTATCATCTAACAAAATCTAAAAATATTTTACAGTTTTCTTAATTTCAATCGACCCCAAATTTAGAGTTTTCTAGAATAAACTGAAACCAAAATAATCGAAGATTTTGTTAAAAAATGTCAAAAAATGGTAAATCTCTAACTGAAAAAATAACAAAAAAAAACACTTTACAAAATCATGATCAAGTACAATATTCACACAAAGACATGGAGATGTCGACGAAGTTGTCTCATCCATCACCATGTTTTCTCCTCCTCCTCTTCCTCGTTCTTTTTTCCGATTATCCCTCCGTGGCCGGAACTTCCATACCCGCCTTAAGTAACGCGGTGGCGCGTGTGCTAAACAAAGCGAGAAGAATAAGGTTGGCAAAGGAGTTTCTATACGCGCACAACGTTGCGCGTTTGACTTCAGGCGTACCACCACTTAAATGGAACAAAAGTCTAGCCCGTTTCGCTCAAAACTGGGCTAAACAACGTAAGTCCGATTGTCAAATGATACATTCAGGTGGAGCTTACGGCGAAAATATGTTCTGGTACCGGAGGAAGAAGATGTGGTCGCCGGGGAATATCGTGAATAAATGGTTTGAAGAGAGGTTTTACTACGACTTGAGATCAAACACGTGTGCATCGGAACATATGTGTGGTCATTATACGCAGATCGTGTGGCGAGATACCACATCCGTTGGATGCACACGTGTGAAATGCAATAACCGTCGTGGATTTCTTGTGATGTGTGTGTATGATCCACGTGGTAATTATGAAGGTGAAAAACCCTTTTGATCAATGACAAAATTATAGAGAAAATAATTTTTCTTAAATATATTTACCCATGTGTTGAGGGGATTAAAATTGCATTTCAAAACGGTTATTGGAAATGTTAATCTGGTTTAAATAGTAATCTTTGTTTTGGTGATTTTGTAATGATAATATTTACAAAATAAATTAAAGCGCAAATACCTAATGACTCAAGTCAACAGAAACAGATAAAAAAGAGTGAAACGTCGACAGCAGGGTTCGAACCTGCGCGGGCGAAGCCCAACAGATTTCAAGTCTGTCTCCTTAACCACTCGGACATATCGACCTTTTGCTACAATTATACCCTATTACTTAAATTAAACAGTTTTGTTATTGTGGCTTAGACAAGTTTTGGAGGTCCTGTAGTTTATTATTTACTTCATTTGAGTTTTGATTTGGCATTTAGCAATTGGTTTGAGTCGGTACAAGTCGTTTTCGTCCGTACCAATAATAGACAAAAATGGAAAACCACCACCATACATTTTCATGAAACCCAAGACTACAAGTTTCCACGTGGTTCAGTTTTGAGGCTCTTAATAATCAAGTAATAGCTCAAAGACAATAAAATACAAACAAAAAACTAATAAAAAATAGTAACAAATTATTTTAAAAATGTTTGAAAAAAGGTTTAAAAATGAGTGGTTTGAAATAGAAGCGAAACACAGACCACATATTTTTACAGACACCAAACTTTGTCCCATTTTTTCTCTCTCTTCCTTGTTCTGTCGCTATCTGAATTAAACTCCGATGACCTCGTCGCCGTCGAATTATCCGACGGCCACCGAAACACCACCGTCTTCATCGACGGATACGGCTGCGGTGGCGGAAAGTTCGTCGAAGAAAGTGCGGAAACCTTATACTATTACAAAGTCAAGAGAGAGCTGGACAGAGGAAGAGCATGATAGGTTTCTAGAAGCACTTCAACTGTAAATTCTCTAAATTCTATTTCCTTAATTTCTCTTAAAGAGATTGTTTCTTTGTGTTTTAGACACTCTTTAAGGTTTCTTAGTTTGGTTAATCTTGCTGCTGAGTTTAGTTAATTCTAGTGAACAAAGAGAGTAAAGGTTTTGTAGGTTAGTGTTTAGTTCTTACTTCGTAGCTATAGATTTTATACTTTACTTTGAACAACCTGATTATATCAAAGTCTTCTTCTTGTTGTAGCAGAACCTGATTGTGCTGATGATACTACTAGTATTAGTTTTCTGTGTCATGTTATGTCTCCTCAAGCTTCTCAAATGTCTGAAATTGATACCTGTGGTCTTTTTCAAAGCCTTAATGCTGTAGCAGGACCTGTTTGTGCTAATACTAGTGGTCTTTGTTCCTTAGGTTTGATCGTGACTGGAAGAAGATAGAAGATTTTGTTGGTTCAAAGACTGTGATTCAGGTTTCATAATAGCAACTTTGAGTTTTGGTTAAATTTACCTTGACAATTTGTATTTTTAAATGTTATGTGACTTAATCTGCAGATAAGGAGTCATGCTCAAAAATACTTTTTAAAGGTTCAGAAGAATGGGACACTAGCACATGTTCCACCGCCTCGGCCTAAGCGCAAAGCAGCTCATCCGTATCCTCAAAAGGCTTCCAAAAACGGTTCGACGGTTTTATGATAGTTGTTACTTTGGTTATGTATATAAGTAATTTCATCTCAGTTATCTGAGTTTGAAACCCCATTTTTTGCAGCTCAAATGCCACTGCAAGTTTCGTCGTCTTTTACTATGCGAAATAGTGAGATGCAGGGATATAATTTGTGGGAGGATGCTTCAATGCGGTTAAACAAAGTTATTTCACCACAACAGGAAGTTGCTACGCTTTGTGGAGCAGAAGGCATGCCCTTTAGTCTGTGCTTTTTAATTTTTTTGAATAGTTTTTTTTTATTTATTAAAAGTAGAATAGGCTTCATACAAGGACGTTTCATGTGCTCATTATGGCATATAACGCCACTGATTCAGCTGATATTGGATCGAAGGGTATATTAAATGTTAGTAGCCCTTCGACATCCGGTATGGGAAGCTCAAGCCGAACGGTATCGGGTTCCAAGATTGTGAGACAGACCAAACAGCCTCCGGTGCTTCACGGTAACCATCTGTGAACAATGTGTTGCTCCTAATCTGTTTACAATTTTGTGGTATACACTGTAGTGAGGATTGCTTTACAGGTGTTCCTGATTTTGCTGAGGTTTATAACTTCATTGGGAGTGTCTTTGATCCTGAAACGAGAGGCCACGCAAAAAAGCTCAAGGAAATGGATCCTATAAATTTTGAAACTGTGAGTCAAAGTTTACAAGCTTTTAGGATTAGTTTATGTACAAAGCTTTTAATATTATTCACTAATCATGGTGTACTCTAATTTGCAGGTCCTGTTATTGATGAGAAACCTCACAGTAAACTTGTCAAACCCTGAGTTCGAATCCGCTGTGAGTGTTAAATTTAAGATGAAAAGCTTGTTTTGTTAGAGTCTGAAGAGCATACTGCGTTTCTGATTCATCGAGTTTTGAGTTACAAACTTATCATTTTTTACACCTATGAAACAGAACTGCTATAGACCTTAGTTAGTTTCACTTCTTTCATGATTCTTGGCATTTAATATAGGATTTTGCGCTTGCTTGATCAAATATAATCTAACCTCAGCTAGTCCGACTGTAATAATACTGCAGAAGAAAGTCCTCTCATCACATGACGTGAACACTGAGCTCCCAAGTGTTACCACTGGTTCCATTGTCAAGACCTCAACAAGCGACAAAACATCTTAACGACAACATCAGTGATCAACAATCAGGTAAGTATTTACTTGTCTTCTCCCCATACCTTTTGAATACAATACAAGAAAACACTGACATAAAAATCCAAGATTCACAAGTCAGCGGTTAAATGTAAATATCAGCTGAGATGCAAGTCTAATAGCGGGTCACTAACTCATTGATTAGATCAGCTAGGAAGTAAAGTCTAGTTACAAATTTTCCAAACGCTTGTATAAGAGTTACATGGCTCTCACGGTATTTGCAAGTTTACTCGTTGGTTTTTCATGTTTTATAAACTTCACTAGGAAATGCAATCTTGTCTACGCGTCAGGTGGGGAGTTTGTGGAGGGTGTTTAATACGGTTTGTTGTTTTGAGGAGAAACATATGTGAGAGTTTTTCAAGCTTTAGGGAACACGGGAAGACTTTGGCCAGGACTAGTTCGGTTAATGGTAGTATAATATATACAAGGCATTCTCGTTTTCTACCAGTTCTTCGTCTTGCAGATGCGGTTGGCGGCTGCAAGGTACCCTCATCCTCATTTGTAGGTTAACTTTTGGACAAAAAAACTCTTCCTATTCTTGTTGTTGTGTATATGTTCACCTGTTGGGAAAATCTCAAGTTGATGTTCTTCTATCGGGTTATATATATGTTTTGCTAAGCGTCCAAGGATAAATTCTAAGACAAATTGTTCCTGTTCAAGATCAGTCTTAAGTAAATAACGGTAACTCTGTTACATTTGAAAAGGATTACAAAGAGAGATGAATTTCATTATCACTGCTAAAATATTAGCCTAATCAAGTAATCACACATCAATCGAATTCAGCAAAAACTAATTAGTCAGGATCCTTGAATCACACATCTCATAATTATACGACCAAGTATTTGCCGGGTTGTGGTCTCCCAGAAAGCGAAGAGGCCTGATTAGTAATGTCTTGAAGAACGCGCTTGAGTTCAGCTTTTGCTGACTTGACAGATACTTCGGTTGGTCCTTCAATGAACAAGTAGAGCTTGCGTTCCCCAGGTCCAGGGACACATCCTGGTGAATAAAACTGACCTCTAGTAGTAATGGCGGCTCCACTCCAGTCTGATATTCGATTAAGAGTTTCTCGCTGAGTTAGTTTCCATCGAGCATTCTGTGGAAAATCATTGATTTCCAGATCAGCTTCATAGTGTTCAGGCATTGCATTAGCCCGGATCTTTGCAATGATGGCTTCAACACTAGCAAGGCCCGGAACAGTAACTGGGACACCATTTGGCAGCAATTGGTTAGAAGTCACAGGCGCAGAAGCTCTAGCAGCAGCATTGGTGGTTATCGGAGGAAGAGTAGTCTGCTGATGCCCTAATATATCACCACCAGCCTTTTTTACTACGTCATTCTCATCTCCTGAGTCAGACTCATCTTCCTCAAAGCCATAATCCTTTGCTAGTGCTTTCTTTGCTGCTTTCGTAATTTCTTCCTCCTCTTTGTTAAATTTGAAGCCACTACCACCGTAGCCAGTTCCATGAGCTTTCTCAATACCCTGTTTAACTTTCACCATGAAACCATCAGCAGTTGCTCTCAGATCATCAGGAACTGGCTGCTCAGAAAGTTCCAGGGCCTTGACTAAGTCTGGTGCATATTTTGCGTCATCCTCAGAGAGAAATGTCAAAGCAAAGCCTTTCCGCCCCGCCCTGCCTGTTCTGCCAACGCGATGCACATACTCTTCATAGTGGTTTGGTGCATCAAAGTTTATAACTAACTCGAGCTCATTGACATCTAGACCCCTAGCTGCAACACTTGTGGCAATCAACAAATTGCAGACATTGCTCTTAAAACCAGATATAGTAGATTCACGGACAGATTGATCCATACCCCCGTGAAGAGATAGACAAGTGCAATCAAACTCTTGCATAACATCGCGAAACAAAGCTTGACATTTTTCCTGAGAGTTAACAAAGACTAAAATCTTTCCTTTCTTATACCACTCCCTAAGAAGTTCCCGAAGTCTAAGAAACTTCTCACTCTCCGGCCTGATTTCAACTAACTGAGTTATATCCTTATTCACAACACTCCTTCCACCGACCTGTATTTCTACAGGTTTGTTCAAGACTTTGCGTGCCAAAGCTTCAACATGACGCGGAAAAGTAGCTGAAAAGAGAACAGTTTGACGATCAGGTCGAATATTTTGAATAATACGACTAATTTGAGGCTCAAAACCCATATCAAACATACGATCAGCTTCATCCATTACCATAAATGTGACCCTTCGCAGATTGGTGATTTTCCCTCTGTTTGTGCAAAGAATATCAATCATTCTGCCAGGAGTGCACACGACAATCTCTGTACCTCGCTTTAGCTCACTAATTTGCTGAGCAATTCCTGATCCTCCATACACAGGCACACATCTTATGCCCAATGCCTTAGCAAACTTTTTGATATCCCTATGAATCTGTTGAACAAGCTCCCTAGTAGGTGCCATCACAAGACCAATTGGCCCATCACCAGCTTCAACAGGAGGCTGATCTTTGATATGCCTCAACATTGGCAAAACAAAGCCAAGTGTTTTCCCTGATCCGGTTGTTGCAACTCCAATGCAGTCTCGACCGCTCATGATGATAGGGAGCACTTGTGCTTGGATAGGCATTGGCTTTTCAAAGTTAAGCTTCTTAATAATATCCAAAAGTTTGTTGGTTAGCCCAGTCTGGTGCCAAGATTTTACGGGTCTTGTTACATCCTTTCCACGAACCATAACCTCCAACTCCTTTCTGTAAAGGTTAACTTCTTCTTGTGTCATACTGGAGATATCCTTCACTTCAATATAGAAGTTCTTGCGGAAAGGTTCATACTCTACCTTTGAGTGGTCAACAACAGACAATTTCTCTGCTTTCGTCTTCTTTACCCTCTTCATGAACTCCTCATCATATTCGTCTAACCTTGGATCATCATCATTCTTTGTTTCTGAACAATCAGAATCAGAATCTTCACTTTGTATTATCCTACCAAGGGCCTTGTTAAAACCTTTCTTAGAATCCAAAATACCATCGTTCACTACTATGGAAGGAGCACTATTGCTAAGCTTCTCAACCTCAGGCAATACCACAGTGTTCATAAAAGCATCTAAAGGATCAATTTCGTTTTCATCTTCAGCTAGCATCTTGGCATCTCCACAGTTCTCGGGTCTAGGTACATCAACATCCATTTCTGACTCTGATCTTTCTTCATCATCAGATTCTACTTGTAGAGTCCAAGCCTTACCAACCTTGGGAACCTCAGCTTCCTCCCTTTTCTTCATCAACTCTTTCCAGTCTCGGACTTTCCTCCTTCGTTTCTCCAACTCCTCATCCTCCCTGCTATTCATCTTTTTCTTTTCACCATTGTTTTCCTCCTGCCTGCTATATCCACCAGCACTCTCTTTCTTTCTAAGTTTGGAGTCACGCATTACATCATCATCACCCTCTTTATTCCCATCCTCTCGAGACCTCCCTCTACATCTTTCTCTCCTTTCCCTTTTCCCATATGTGCTCCTGTCTCTCTCCTTTGGTCTGTCCTCCTCTTCTTCAAAATCAAGACTCTTGTTTTTCTCCCTATCTCTCCGTACTTTCTCCCTCTCTTCATCACCCTTGCTTCTCCTCTCAGACCGTCTCTTGCTTTGGTCTCTCTCCTTCCGCTCCTTACCACGATCACGATGTTGGCGATACTCCATGTCCAAATCTCCCTTACGAGACTTAGATTTGTCTTCCTCCATGCCAATATCCGGAAAGAAAACAACGTAATCAGTCCAAATTTGCTAAATTCAAGAGATTGCTAGAAAAATCTACAACCTAGAAAAAGGAAATTTGTAAACAAGCACAAAGAAATTCTGCTAATTTTTTTAACACTTATCTAAACAATCAATCAAATTCACCCGCCAACACAATCGTCTAAGTTTTGCCGAGAAGATCAAACGAAGAAGACGATTGCTAAAGAGAAAATCTAACAAAATCTTAACCTCTGGGTATATATAACAGAGTCCTATCATTTAAGCTAGGGCCTTATAGAAATGAATTTAAACTAGTTGGGCTAATTGGGCCTTTTTAAGACCATTAATCGAGTAACCCTAGACGACATCCTAGCATATAAATAAAGTAGCTGCGAAAACCCTTAACTCTCAAAGAGTGGTGAGAAGAGAACCTTGTTCCCTAATTTTCATTAGATGTGTTTATTTTCATTCGAGCTCCTTGAGTCGTGTATTCTTTTATCGATTTCGAATCTCAGATTTCTGTCTCAATTTTTTTAGTTTATTTGCTTTTGTCTGTGTGTTTGCTGGTTAAGGGTAGTGACGGTGATGATGATAACATATAATCCCAGCTCTATGAGGCCTTTTGTGGTCTAGGAGTACAACTATGTTCTTACATGTGTCTGAGCCATCAAATCCTCCTTGTTGTAGATTAGGACTCGTTGTTATTTTGGTTATATGATTAAGGTTTATGGGGCGATGATGATAACACATTATCCCAGCTCATTATGAGGCCTTTTGTGGCCAAGGAAAATACCTGTTTCTATAGCATTTTCTGAGCCCTTAAACCTTATGTTTTTGTTTTCAATTGAATCTCGCTCCCTGTGATGATTTTTAAATCAACACCATGCTAATGTATATCTGATAATTTTTATTTGATTTATAAGTGATTTGCTGAGGGAGCTTTGTGTATGTTTTTTTTCTTTCTTTTTCTTTATAAGAGTTCCCGGTGATGGTCTTAAATGATTAACCATGCTAATACTGATTTCTTGTGACCGAATCAATGTTATTCTGAGGGAATTTCTTTGGCTATCTATGTTTTGTTTTGTTATAAAACAATACAATGTTAGGAGTAACTGAATGCTTCGATGGTTAAGTACTCTTGAATTCCTTGCCCGTTATGTTTTGGTGTCTATTGGCTCGACTGACGAATAAGAATTTGAAGCCGTTCAGTCCTCTGATCAGACTCATAGGTCTTGGATCGGAAGCATGGGGATCCCTCCTTTTGGCAGAAGTTGCTAATGCTTTGTGACCTGAGAGGATATGTGCCTGTGGGTGAATATTCTTTCTAGTTTATCTTCCTCTGTTTTGAGTTGTTATTAGTACTTTGTATGTTCTTATTTTTTCAAACAAACGTTTTGATGAAAAAAAATAATGATAATTATTAAACAAATTATTACCTTTAATAGGACCCCCGAGATTGTTTTAACAAATAATTGTATGAAGAAAAGTTTTAATTATCTTTATAATCTAAACAAAATTATATCCAAGCATTTAATGCATAAGCAAAAGATTTGAAGATAGAGAAGATGGCGAGACAAACAGAAATGTATAGGCTTGAAGTTGTTTTTGTTTGATGGATTTGAAGATACTTGAAAAACTTTCAGCTCACTATCATATTAAAAATAATTTACCTGACAACCATTTGGAGACAATCTATCCATTAATCAAACTTGTTTTTCACTATCATATTAAAAATAATTAACCTCGTCACAACCATTTGGAGACAATCTATCCATTAATCAAACTCTTGAATTTGAGCCTTGAAACTCTTTATTCCAAAATCAAATGTACTTTATTCCAAAATCAAATGTACAAAAGAAGTATAATTGTTGTTTTTTTTTTAAACAATAGAAGGAACTGAGATTGCCATGTAACAATTCCAATGGTAGTACTAACTTGGAGTGGGTATTCGGGTATATGGTCTGGTATTTTGTTATAGTGCAGTTTGATTTCACTTCGGTTTGGTATAACACTTAGGAAGACCATATGAGATCAAAATTATTAAATGGTCCGATTCGGTTCGGTTCATACCCAAATAACCGAACCCAAAATATATATATAGCGAGTGAAAAATCAATTTAAAAAAATATCATACTTGAAAGACTTTAGAATTAAAAGTGAAACAAAAAACAAAACACAAAATAGTTGATAACCTACAATTTTAGTATCTGGATTGAAAACATAATTAATGGCTATAAGTCTAATAACTCAAAATTAATGTTCGGTCTCTTGGTTCTATATATATTCAAATCACAAATTATCAAGACTTTGAATAATCACAAAAACGATGTATTGCATCCTTGGTCTTATGCAATCCATTGTCTGTTGTCTATCGTGCATTTAGTAGTCGTATTATTGCATTATAACCAAACCATTACATGTGTTGTTAATGATCAACATTAATCATCATTTTCAAACCCTTAACCAACAATATTAAGATCTATATATATATATATATTCAAAATTAATGTTCGGTACCTATTATTCATTTACTCCGCCACTGATTGATATACGGTCCACATCCACCATTACAATAAATCTTATTGTGATTTGAACTCAGCTTATCTAAACAATCAATCAAATTCACCCGCCAACACAATCGTCTAAGTTTTGCCGAGAAGATCAAACGAAGAAGACGATTGCTAAAGAGAAAATCTAACAAAAACTTAACCTCTGGGTATATATAACAGAACCCTTTAGGGCCTTATAGAAATGAATATAAACTAGTTGGGCTAACTGGGCCTTTTAAAGCCCATTAACTGAGTAACCCTAGACGAAACCCTAGCATATATTAGTTCTTAAAATGAAGTAGCTGCGAAAACCCTAAACTCTCAAAGAGTGGAGAGAGAGAGAAGAGAGCAAACTCACTGAGAGAAATGGCTGCCGCCGCCGCACGTCCTCTCGTCACTGTCCAAGGACTAGACGGTGACATGGCCACAGATCAATCCTCCACCGTCGTATTACCGGCCGTCATGTTGTCCGGTATTCGTCCAGACGTCGTCAACCTCGTCCATGCCCAAATCTCCAACAACAGCCGTCAGCCATACGCCGTCTCAAAGAAAGCCGGTCACCAAACCTCCGCCGAGTCGTGGGGAACCGGACGTGCCGTGTCTCGTATCCCTCGTGTTCCCGGGGGTGGTACTCACCGTGCAGGTCAAGCCGCGTTCGGTAACATGTGTCGTGGTGGACGTATGTTCGCTCCGACTAAGATCTGGCGTCGCTGGCACCGTCGTGTCAATGTCACCATGAAGCGTCACGCGATTGTTTCAGCGATCGCTGCAACGGCTGTTCCTTCTCTTGTGACGGCTCGTGGTCACAAGATCGAGAATGTACCGGAGATGCCTCTTGTGGTTAGTGATTCCGCGGAGGCGGTTGAGAAGACATCTGCAGCGATTAAGGTATTGAAGCAGATCGGAGCTTTTGATGATGCAGAGAAGGCGAAGAAGAGCATTGGGATCCGTCCTGGTAAAGGTAAAGCAAGGAACCGTCGTTACATTTCTAGGAAAGGACCTCTTGTAGTTTACGGAACCGAAGGAGCTAAGATAGTTAAGGCGTTTAGGAATCTTACTGGTGTTGAACTTTGTCATGTTGAGAGGCTTAACTTGTTGAAACTTGCTCCTGGTGGTCATCTTGGACGGTTTGTGATCTGGACTAAGTCTGCATTCGAGAAGCTTGAGAGTATCTATGGATCGTTTGAGAAGCCTTCTGAGAAGAAGAAGGGGTATGTGTTGCCTCGTGCCAAAATGGTGAATGCGGATCTTGCTAGGATTATTAACTCGGATGAGGTGCAGAGTGTTGTGAAGCCAATTAAGAAGGATGCGTCGAGGGCTGTGATGAAGAAGAACCCATTGAAGAATTTGAATGTGATGTTGAAGTTGAACCCGTATGCTAAGACTGCTAAGAGGATGTCGTTGTTGGCTGAAGAACAGAGGGTTAAGGCTAAGAAGGAGAAGCTCGCCAAGAAGAGGAAGACCGTCACAAAGGTAACCCCCCTGCCCTTTTATCATTGATTTGGTATTTTGCTACTAGTTCATTTTTATCTGTTGGTTAGATTACATTTGTCTAAATGCTCTAATAATAGTGATTGAGTTTGTTTATTATTGATAGTTAAGTAATTGCTTACATTTCTGTAGGTATGCTGCAAAATAATCTGTCTCTCTGGTTTAGTGTTAACGTGAACTCAGTTTATAGTTTCTTCTTTACTAGACCGCCGGCCTGTTCTTTAATGTGATTTCCTTTGAACTTGATGTGTAGGATTCTTAGCTTTGCAAGTTTAGACTTATGTAGAGTTAACCTTCTGTGTTATTTACAATGGAGTTTTCATAATGCTTAGTAAATATGTGAATTTGCATTAATCATCTGAATATGACTCGTGTGTGCCACTGGAACCTGATCTACCTCAATCTTTCTGTTTGTTTCAAACTAATCTTATGTTTTTAAATCTCAGGAGGAGGCATTGGCTATCAAGGCAGCAGGAAAGTCGTGGTACCAGACTATGATTTCTGACAGTGATTACACCGAATTTGATAACTTCACCAAATGGCTCGGTGCGAGCCAGTGATAATCCTCTTATCTCATCAGTTTGGAACTCTTTTTCATATTTAGACAAAGATTTTGGTTTTTTTTTATCCCTTTTGGTGTGCTGTCTGAATATTAAGTTAAGAACTTAAAAGAACAAATTTCACTCTCTATTTCTTGTCAGTCTTGAATGCCTTTACTTTTTATCTATCTTCAGTTCTATATGTCTCACCGGTCTCTAGACTCTCTGCTCATCAGTCTACTTTTCTCAATCAACGGCCTTTCTCATTAAAACCTGCAAAAGATCATAAAATACACGCAGAACTAAGAACAATTATTTCTAAGGGGCACATTTTTCATCTTTCGTGAGAGGAGGAGAAGATACTTGTACAGTGTTGTCTTATGCACAATACTATTTGTGGTTGGAAATTGTCTGTCCTGCAACAAATGATTCTATCTAGATAAGTAAACAGTACTATCTACTTGGTCGTTTGCAATGGAGATTTCATTTTTGCTCACTAAATTAAAACTCTTTGCTTTTATGGTCTGAGTGTGAGTGTAATAACAAGTTTTGATATTTTCTATGTCAATCTTTTGGTTTCTTTTATATGGAGTCTGTCTAAATATTAAAGTTGAGAACTTATGAGGACAAATTTCTTGAGTAGCTTAACTTTCATCAATCTTCCTTTTTATATGTTATGTTCTTCCACCGTTTCCTTTCAGCCGCTCTAGTATAAAACAGAATTTTGGATCTATTTTTACTGATGATAAAATAAATCAACATTAAGATAAATGTGTAGTGTTTTCAGCCGACCGACTTTTCTTAGTGTTCTTGTTATACTTACGTTACAATTTGTTTTTAAGAAGAAAGACCAAAAGAAGATAAAACACACATACAAAGATTAAGTAAAACGAAGAAGATAATTGTAGTTTTTAATAGCCCATATCGCCACGTTTGCAACGATTGTATGCAGTGCAAAGTCTGTTTTTACTAATACGAAAACCTTCACAATTACTATACATGGTAGCGTCGCAAACACGGTTCTGCCCCGGTGCAGTTCTGTAGGCTATATACTTCTTCTGATCTTGCAGAATCCGCCGCATAAAAGCCTCCTCCTCGTCTTCTTCCTCAACAGTCGCCGTTATGCATTCTTGGACAGTGGATCCAGGAGCACATCCGTCGAAGCTCCACCCACTTGTAGCGTTCCCTGGATATGCGGTTGCTGAAGCCACTGCAAGAACAAGTAGTAGAAGAGAGAAGAAGAAAACTGATTTGGTCATGTGACTCATATCTAAAAGATAAGAAGATGTGTAATGGAGAGGAGAAGAAGATACTACTACCCTCTCATCTTATATATCTCTATTTTGCACACATTCCCCTTTTTGTTATTAAAATCCTATTGGTCTAATTTATTGCGGTTGGAAATTGTCTTGCAACAAATGATTCTATCTAGTCTAGATAAGTAAACAGTATTAATTGGCTTTGGTTTTTAGTGTTTGTACTTTGTTTCTACTGTTTCATTCCTTTTAGTTTTGGCTTTCGGATGGTTTGTATCCGCCGGTTTTGTGATTGGTTTTCAATTTTTTTTAACACATTCAATAATATGCCACGTGGCGTGTTTTAATTGGGCGGATATGTATTATTTTCTTCACTATGGTTTCTGGAAGTCGCGCCAAGAGTCTTCGCTCTGTCTAGAAATCCTGACCGTCCATCTAAAAGGACATTTGAAAGATGACTAAAACTAGAAGGTTCGTTTTGATCATCAACCAAACCTACTATATAAATTGAGTCGATCACTTGTGCTGTTGTAATCTTGTCGATCAACACAATAGGTTGGATATATAAAGTTCTGTTGTGGATTTTTTGAAGAGAGAAAGCATATATGAAAGAAATGGTGAAGAGTTACCCCGAAGTGAAAGAAGAGTACAAGAAAGCTGTTCTGAGATGCAAGAGGAAGCTTCGTGGTCTTATCGCCGAGAAGCACTGTGCTCCCATCGTACTCCGTCTTGCGTAAGTTCAACTATATGTGTTCTGTTTTTGAATAGTTTTCTTCTGTTTTGATTGTAGAGTGCTCTTTTTTTATTTGTTGGGGAAATTTGTAGATGGCACTCAGCTGGGACATTTGATGTGCATACAAAGACGGGAGGACCGTTTGGGACTATAAGGCATCCCCAAGAGCTAGCTCATGAAGCTAACAATGGTCTTGATATTGCCATCAGGCTTCTTGAGCCTATTAAGGAGATGTTCCCAATCTTGTCCTATGCTGATTTTTACCAGGTAAGATTCCAAACTATTGTTTTCAGCTCTAGCACTGAGCAATGGATGCATCAAACCGTAATAATCAACGGTTGTTTGGATGTCTGACGCATTAATGATTCCATTAAGTAATATGGATTTTGTTGGTTTGTTACATTAAATGTATCTAAGAGCTAATCTTGTAGGTTGACTACGAATCAAAAAACTAAGAATTTGCCATGTCTTTAAGGGATTTCATGTGTAGTAGTATTCATTATATGTGTTTCTTGGCTATTGTAGCTAGCTGGAGTTGTTGCTGTTGAGATCACTGGAGGACCTGAGATTCCATTCCATCCTGGTAGACAAGTAAGTCCATATTCAGCTTCTCTGTTTCAGCTGTTTTCAGAGAGCAGTTTCTTTGTGTTACAAGGCAAACTCTCTTTGGTCATGTGATTAATTGAAATAAACTTGCTTTTTTTCAGGACAAAGTTGAGCCACCTCCTGAAGGTCGTCTACCTCAGGCCACTAAAGGTAGACAAATGCATATACCTTGAACTGGGGGGGATCAGATCATAGATAGATACATATTCATCATTCTGTTTGATTGTTAAATTCAGGAGTGGATCATCTAAGAGACGTGTTTGGTAGGATGGGACTCAATGACAAAGATATTGTTGCCTTGTCTGGAGGACACACCTTGGTACGTCTTGTGATTCCAGAAAAAAATTTAAAGAACCTATGTCCTCTTCTCAGTTTTGGCTCTTACCAGTCGTTTACTTTCAGGGTCGGTGCCACCAGGAGCGGTCAGGATTCGAGGGACCATGGACACAAAACCCTCTCATTTTCGACAACTCCTATTTCAAGTAAGCTCAGTTTTATTCCTTAGGCTTCTTTATGCGTTCTTGGATTGGACTGAGACTGATACAGAAGCTCTTGATTGTTTTTCAACAGAGAGATACTAAGCGGAGAGAAAGAAGGACTTGTTCAATTACCAACCGATAAGGCTCTTCTCGAGGATCCTCAGTTCCGTCCCCTTGTTGAAAAATACGCAGCAGTAAGTTATCCAACTCAATCACTTCATGAGTTCTCATCATCATATTAAATAGGCTTTGTCACTGATTCTACTACTACTACTCTTATAGGATGAGGATGCCTTCTTCGACGACTACGCTGAAGCTCATCTGAAGTTGTCAGAACTCGGGTAAATAGAACAATAACTTTCCCTCTATGCAACTTTGTACTAATTGTTCTAATCTAATGTCATGATTCTTCATCCAGAGAACTCAGAAGCTTTTCACTTACAACTTTTATTGGGTGCGTTTTCATGTGCTTTCTAGGTTTGCTGACAAGGAGTGATCATCTGGAGAAAACTCAAGTCACGTTCCTATCTCGTGATTCTTGTTAATGTCACCTCCCATTATCATCATAGTAATAATAAAATAAAAATCAGTAAAATGGAACAGAAGACTTTGTATCGTGTGCTTATAATGCCTTGGGTTGTTTTGTATAATCAATATGAAAAATCCGTTTATGAAGCAAAATTAACAATATCTTCACATTTTTTGGGAGCCTAGTAACATCTCTGAACTAAATTGAAAGTAGCTAAAATGTTCTTATTATTCTTGTTACATTACATTACATTTGTATGGAAGAAATTAAGACCAAAAAGATGATAAAAACACACATAGAGAATCATATCATTCGCCACCGTAACGTTTGCATCTATTGAAACTAGTGCAAGGTTTCTTCTTTATATTATTAGCATTTCCGAGGCAATTACCATACTGACTAGCACCACAAGTAGGATTCTGCCCCTTCAATGTTCCGTAGCCTAAAGTATCTTGTAGCAGAATCCGCCGCACAACAGCCTCCTCGTCGTCCTCCTCAAGAGTCACGGTTATGCATTCTCCGATAGTGGATCCGGGAGCACATCCGTCGAAGCTCAACCCACTCGTAGCATTCCCTGGAGATGCGGTGGCCACCACAAGTAGAAGAGATAAGAGGAAGAAGAAGAAAACTGATTTGGTCATTCTCTAAAGATAACAAAGTGGAAATTTAAAAGATACTACACCTCTCATCAAACATTATATCATATCTNTCCTTTTTTTTTTTTTTTTTTTTTTTCAACATATCATATCTCTACTTTGCACACAATAATTCATTCATCTTTTTTTTGTTTGTTATTAATTCATTCACCTAACTGTGTAATAATTGCGATTGGAACTTTGTGAGCAAGTTGCAACAAATGATAATCAAACAGCATAAAAGAGTTTTTATTAAAGACTTTCAATGGAACCCTCACTCTTTACTATGGAAGTCGTCGCACCAAGGGTCTTTCCTCGATCTAGAGATCGTGACCGTCCATCGTGTAAATGACAATTACTCCCTCTTTATATTTCTGCAAATGTTTCTTATTGTCACTAATGTAGTATCATAATCCTTAGAATAACTTTGTTGGTGCTTTCATGTATTTCTAGATTTACTGACAAGGAGTTATCTGGAAACTGAAATTGTTTGTTAATCAATAAAAGTAAACATATACANATGAAAATTTTTTTTTTTTTTTTTTTTTTTTTGGTCAGCTCATGAAAGTATCTTAATTACCTAAATTTATTCAAGATACCATTAAACATGTGACATGCCAAATCCAAAAATTTAAATTGCCTAAATCATATTTTAAATACCACTAAAATATCTGAACCGAAAAACAGTTCGGACAATTCCCTAATTAAACTTAACCGAAATTGAACACCGAACCGGAAATATTTCTGGGGCTATATGAATTTAAAATCCCGTTACCTGAAAAATCCGAAAAAAACCCAATACCTGAAAAGCCCATGATTAATTCCATCGATACAAATTTACAATGGATGCTTGAACCCAAAACGGCGACGTAGTTGTACTCATTTCCACCCAAAGAATCCATTTTGTATTCATTTCATTACACAACACACACTCTCCCCCTTTCCAATGGACTTAAGATGAACATTCTCCGACCACCTCCGACTTACTCATCGTTTCCACAATACCCAAACTCCACTCTCTCTCAAATCCCCATATCCCTCTGCTCAATCATCCCACCATCCACGCGCCGCCACTTTCCCATACGTTCCACCTCCGGCACAGCCAACAGCTCCGCCGGAGACCTCTCCTCCTTCTTAGCCTCTTCTTCTTCTTCAGAGCCTTACTCAACACACAACGACCAAGAGCTTCTGTCTCTCCTTCGCAACAGAAAGACCGATGAAGCTTGGTCTAAATACATTCAATCCACTCATCTCCCTGGACCTACTTGCCTTAGCCGTTTAGTTTCTCAATTATCTTACCAATCCAAACCTGTGTCACTCACGCGCGCTCAATCTATCCTCACGCGCCTCCGTAATGAGCGTCAGCTCCATCGCCTCGACGCTAACTCTCTCGGCCTTCTCGCTATGGCTGCTGCGAAGTCTGGGCAGACCCTTTACGCAGTTTCGGTTATTAAGTCTATGCTCCGTTCTGGGTACTTACCACATGTGAAAGCTTGGACTGCTGCAGTAGCTAATCTCTCTAATGCTGGAGACGACGGACCGGAGCAATCTATCAAACTTTTTGTAGCTATTACACGGAGAGTGAGACGTTTTGGGGATCAATCTTTGGTTATGCAATCTAGGCCTGATACGGCTGCGTTTAACGCTGTGTTAAATGCTTGTGCTAATCTTGGTGATACTGAGAAGTTTTGGAAGTTGTTTGATGATATGTCTAAATGGGATTGTGAGCCTGATGTGTTGAGTTATAATGTTATGATTAAGCTGTGTGCGAGAGTTGATAGGAAAGAGTTGATTGTGTTTGTGTTGGAGAGGATAATTGACAAGGGGATTAAGGTTTGTATGACTACAATGCATTCTATTGTTGCGGCTTATGTTGGGTTTGGTGATTTGAGAACTGCGGAGAGGATTGTTCAAGCGATGAGGGAGAGAAGGAGAGATCTTTGTAAGGTGTTGCGGGAATCTAACGGTGAGGATTTGAAGGAGAAAGAAGAGGAAGAAGCAGCAGAAGATGATGAAGAGGGGTTTGAGGATGATGAAGAGTCGGGTGATTTGGTTCAGAATGAGGTGAGCGAAGAGGGGATTGAGGATGTGTTCAAGAAATTGCTGCCTAACTCGGTTGATCCGAGTGATAAGCCACCATTGTTGCCTAAAGCCTTTTCACCAGATTCAAGGATCTACACGACGTTGATGAAAGGTTATATGAAGAATGGGCGTGTGGCGGACACAGCTAGAATGCTCGAGGCAATGAGGCGTCAAGATGATAGTAATAGCCATCCAGATGAAGTTACCTACACCACTGTTGTGTCAGCTTTTGTGAAAGCTGGGTTGATGGACAGAGCAAGACAAGTGTTAGCTGAGATGGCTCGGATGGGTGTACCTGCAAATAGGATCACTTATAATGTCTTGCTCAAAGGATATTGTAAGCAGTTGCAGATAGATAAGGCAGAGGATTTGCTAAGAGAGATGGCTGAAGATGCAGGGATCGAGCCTGATGTGGTTTCCTATAACATCATAATAGATGGATGCATTCTTATAGATGATAGTGCAGGAGCTTTGTCGTTTTTCAATGAAATGAGAACGAGAGGGATTGCACCTACGAAGATTAGTTACACTACCTTGATGAAGGCTTTTGCAATATCGGGGCAACCCAAGTTGGCAAATAGGGTGTTTGACGAGATGATGAGGGATCCAAGGGTTAAAGTTGATCTGATTGCGTGGAACATGTTGGTTGAAGGGTATTGCAGGCTTGGTTTGATTGAAGATGCAAAGAGAGTAGTTACAAGAATGAAAGAAAGTGGATTTTATCCAAACGTAGCAACCTATGGGAGTTTAGCCAATGGGGTTTCTCTGGCAAGGAAACCTGGTGAGGCACTCTTGCTTTGGAAAGAAATAAAGGAAAGGTGTGAGGTGAAAAAGAGAGAAGAAACTGAAAAAGATTCTTCAGATCCTTCTCCTCCAATGCTGAAACCGGATGAAGGGTTGTTAGATATGTTAGCTGATATATGTGTGAGGGCTGCTTTTTTCAAGAAGGCATTGGAGATAATCGCATGCATGGAAGAGAATGGAATACCTCCGAATAAAACGAAGTACAAGAAGATCTATGTGGAGATGCACTCGAGGATGTTCACTAGCAAACATGCTTCACAAGCCAGAATAGAGAGGCGGGTGGAACGAAAGAGAGCTGCTGAAGCTTTCAAGTTTTGGCTTGGTTTGCCTAATTCTTACTATGGAAGTGAATGGAAGTTAGGTCCAAGAGAAGACTAGATCATCCTATTGATCATATACACGAAATGTATACTAGGTTAGATGTCGTCTATACTTTCGAAAGTCAGTAGGTATGAATGAACCAATGACCTAAACATTCAACCCACATCCCTGTAATATTAATACTAATGGGGTTCTGTCATTGTGTGATATACAATTGACTGATTTGAAGATCAGGTTCATATTTGGATATGAACAATGTAATAGGGATGCACATGCTAGATTTACTCCAAAAGTTCCTGCTCTAAGGAAGATTTTCACCCATAATGCTAATCATCTTGACCTGGATGACTGGCTCCGAGAATAAGACGAGGAGAGGACCTATATATGAAATTAGGATAGTGTGAGAAAATTATCTCAGATCCTTTAACTATCTTTTGCCTGTTCATAGACCATTCTTGATTCGGACTTCTGAGTTTGGTGGAGTAATATACCTGGTAAGTCTTTGGTCCTTTCTTGAGCAAAAAGCCGGCAATGTTCAGGTTCTCTAGGAATGTGTCAATGTCTGGAACTCGTAGGCCAATCCTGTCAGCTAAACTATACATTTCCTGCAGTAAAATTGTTTTTTGAGTGAGAGATTGGTCATTACAAAATGTCAGAAGAGCTGCTAGCAAATTGTCTAGAAGAGGAGTTTTCCATACAGAAATAGAGAAACAATCTTTCTGCTGCAACTCTGATTGCTTATCAAGGGCACTTAAGAAACGTTTAGCCTCTTTTTGTTGACTCATTCCTCCACTCCGACCAAAATCCACAACCCCATGTTCATCTAGGAACTTATCATACAAAGATTCTTTCATTATTTCAACCACATCCTGTAAAACCAAATCCAAGGACAGGGTCAAGACATCTTAAGCCAGCAGCAGAATATCCATTCTCCAAACCAGCATCACAACAATGCAGTTTTGAAATGATATTTTCAAGCTTGCTACTCACCCTATATAACAAAAAAGATCAGAGGGAATAATACTTTTATGCATGTCTGGTATATGGATGCTCATTGAGTGCATAGTCAAAAATAAATATATAAATATATAGGGAACAAGGCATTTCATGTTCTAGCTTACCATGGCGTCCTGGACAGTTATATCTTCCCTTAAGTCAACCCGAGCTCTAGCTTGTGCAAGCCTGACCAAACTTTCCAATTGTCTTGCTGTTATTGGTGTGCTATCAGCGGATGTGTTGTGGTCTCTCAGTTTCAAGTAAAACTTCTGTATGATCTCTCCAGCTTCCTTTGACATCCTGAATGGATAAAGAGATGTTGTTACCCAAAATGACTAATTTTGATTTGCAAGCATCTAGTAATCCAAGCTGGATAACAGATCAAATTACTTAGGGTTGACGAAAGTCCTTGCATAAGCAATGTATTTCCTAAGCAATTGGCCAGGAATGGGGGAAAAGTCATCATCTTTTTTAGAGTCAAGCCGCAGTCTTGAAAGTAGAGAATTCCCTTTTGACTGCATACTTGCAAATCCAGCATTATATGATGCTGCATTTGGTATCAAACGAGAAGTCAAGAAGTCTTCTTTAATAAGGTTATGTTTTATACTAGCTAAAGCTAACAAAAAACAAGAAAAGAAACTGGACCTGTCTTCAACTTCTTTAAGGCAGGTGATGTTACTCCACTTGCAGAATGAAGCTGCACGAAAAAAAATTTAAGGTAAGTTGTATCAAATGCTTTAAATTAGCTAATGCATAGAGCCAATAAAGTCTTTCCAGAAACTTAAATATCTCTTTTATCCACCAAGCATTTTATCAAAAGGTTTAGAACGCAATGACCTTCAGATATGTCTAATGCACTTTGGCTTTCTGGTTTGTTTCCAACTACGACAGATAAAAGTAGTCTAATATCTGTTTGAGGCATGTTCCACAACAATTATTTCAGATAGAGAGACTCACCGACATAATATGCTCTGAGACTTGCTTGTCGAGTAGCTCATTAGGTTTGTCAAGTAATATGAAAACTAAATCAAACCGCGAAAGGAGGGCAGCACTCATTTTTAAGTTCTCGTTGACAGTTTTTGCACGGCTGAAATGAGATCATGATTATGATGATAAGTATAAAGAACGGATGCTATTTGGTTTTCTTCTCTCACACAGTCTTAAACCTTGAAAGATGCAGGGTTATTCTGCACTAACAATGTAACTATGATTTTAACACTCCCACAGTGATAACATAGCAGTGTAAGAAAATTACTTGTAGTGGCCACCAACAGGATTTGCTGCTGCTATAACAGAAGTCCGGGCCGATAAACTAGCAACAAGCCCGGCCTTTGCAACAGAGACACATTGTTGTTCCATTGCTTCTAGCAAAGCCTATGGCAGTGCAATAAAAGTTAATGAGAAAACAATGTCAGCATCAGAAGTGACGAGTGATGACATCTCTTATAAGATGTACCTGATGCTCGTTGGTCATTTTATCGAACTCGTCGATACAGCACAACCCGCCATCTGCAAGTACCATGGCACCTGCTCATAGGGTAGCACTAAGTTAGCAAAGACGAAGATTTCTCTTTCTACCCACAAATCAGTTGACTATCTTAAATGTAAGATTTCTTATGCATGAACAACTTTTCACTAGGGTGAAGTTCTTCAATAATACCCTATCCTAATACAGATAAACCACAGGTAAAACTACAAACCCTTGAATGCACTAACTGTCTGTCATGTAGAAAATTTTAGATTGCTGCTAAGTGAGTCCCCTTTCCAGCAAACTATAGACAACATAACTTCTACAGAAAAGACCTCAGTTGAAACCTACAAGGCATACGTCTTTCTTAAGTATCAAATAAGGCAGCTAAATTTAGCACCTTTGACGCAAATAGACTGACACTTTAGGCTAAGTATTAAGTAAACCTATCCATCAACAGCATATGACTCGATCCGTATCTGAAACAGTAGAAGCATATGCGTTACTGAAATTTATACTGGCTAAATAAAGTAGAGAGAAGGAGCTACCAGCTTCGAACGCATAGTCATTTGTCATGGAATCTTTCACTACAGCAACGGTGAGCCCCGCTTTAGTTGTCGCATTACCACATACATATATGCCACGGGGGGAAATGGCCGCTGCTGCTTGCAAGAGCTGACTCTTCCCCAATCCAGGGTCACCTATTAGCGCATTGACAATCATCAATCAAATACTTATACAAAGTTTCAAATTAGTTACGAATAACCTTCTCTCAGTCGACGTACACTTTACACTGGATTTAAGCCATTAAATTAAGACTTGGTTCAAAAGCTTACCCACAATTATGACATGAATGTCTCCTCTGACTGGAACTTTGTTTCGATCCATCGAGTGCTTTCTTACACCTCCAAAAAGGGAAAGTGCTATCCCAGCTGTTGAAATGATAAGAAAAAGAAAAAGACCGAAGTATCATGATATGCAATGCTTCTAACAGTAATTATCAAGCCTTCACCAATGATTTCCGATGGAAACTTGTTATGGACAGAACTATTCAACCTTTGACAATTTCATGTCCATAAATAGATGGGCAGACTGAATGAAGAATGCAACGGAATGTATCAGAACCATATTCTTCTTTGAACTTCACAATAAATTCCAAATCTCTCTGTGAGAATGGATATAAGTCACCAACATCCGCGGACTGAACACTGCTATTGGAATCTTCTGAGTTCTCAAATGCAGATTGCTTCTTGGAATTTTTTACTGAAACGGCCTCAATAAACAAATAGTAGAATCCTTGATTTTTGGACTTCGATTTCCCTGGAACATAAGCAATTCAAAAGTCTGTTAATATTAACTAGGGCTTAGCATGTTAAATCAAATCTCTTTGAGGGTATGGAGACATTAACACCAGTAATAAGACCTTAGCTCCTTGACCCGAGTTGAAATGTCATTATAAGTAAAACAAACAACTGGTATTGCGATAAGAAAAAAAAGCATATAAGGGATGTGAAAAGCAGCTTTCTGTTGAACTTTCCTGTAATGACATGCCCAATGTTAACAGTCGAATGCTTTGAAAATACAAATCTTAAGGACAGCAGACATATGAGCATGGTAATATTTGAAAACTGTGGAGAGGGCTATGAAAAGTTATAGAAGTAATACCTCCCCCAATATCCATGTAATTATTGATTACTCCTATAACACCAGTAACAGTGACCACATCACCAGGGATACATGTGTCCACAAGGTCTTCCATCAGCTCACATTCTACAGTTCGGGGTACTCTTCCTTCTTCGTGGTCTTCAAGCTTTTGCGACTCCTGTACCCTAAAATACACTTGAACAGCTCATTAACAATGGCGAGATACATAATTAACAGACATAAAGGACACAAAATCATAAGGTGCAAATAGGGAAACACCTGATTTTTTGAAAGTCAATTGTCTGAGCGGAAGATCGGATAGGAGTAAATATTTTGGACTTGCATCCATGGGAGTCACAGTTTGTTGGAGGTGAAAACTTTCCATCAGTAAATTCGCGGGTTATGCTAGTTTTACACTTTGCACAGTCAAAAGCCATCTGTGTGACAAGGGGCTTCACAGTGCTTACTTTAACAACAGTCCCATGAACTGTTACAAGCTTTCCTACAATTTCAAAGCAAAAAAAGCAGCAGTCACTCATGCTATCTCTCACTTAAGGTTTTTATTTATATTCTTCATTTCACGCAATGGGACAGAGATCTACCAATATATGCTGCTCTCAGGTTCTTCAAGGAGATTGAAGATTCAGGATAATTATGCAGACGTGCATTGATCTTCATATCATTCTCTAAGTCATTAGTATCCCATTGACTTAAGAGAACCTGTGAAAGTTGAAATTAACTTTCAGTTCATATCAACCGAGAAAACAAAAGCCAATGAAATATAATACTGTACCTTGTGAACTGCAGCATTCATACATGGGATAACTCCTTTGGGATTATCCTCCAGATTCAAGAAAAAGTTATTGATATCGCATATTTTCTTAAACTGTTGGAGATCAAGCGACAAAGAGAAGGAACCACCACCTTCTTCATTCACCTGTTTCTCTCCCATTCTGTGTCAGTTGTCTCATCCCATGAAAGAAACATATGAACGGGTTCTAAGAAGAACTAATTGATTCATATAGAAATCAGAAGACGACATAATCGTTCTCTGTTTCTTCAAAAAATTACACGTGGAACAAAATTCAGTTCAAGTGTACAACAAATTCATACCGATAATGGCACTACCAAGTTTTCTACAAATTCGATTCACAGAAATTACCAGAAATTCGATGCAATTAAATAAGTCTAGAAGCACTAATCCGACGGTGGAGAAGTGAGATTACCTGAGAAACGAAGTCTCTACCAGGTGAATCGGAGAAGATGCGGATAAGCTCCGCCGTAAGCAGCAACTTCTCCTCATCGATATCCGAATTCTCGTTGTCCCTTATATATACAGCTAATATCTTCGCGATGTCCAAGGAATCACCACCAATTGACCCACGGCGTCTCGATGCCATACTTGCACCGTCGCCTCCGTCTCCGTACATACCCATCACCGCGTCGGAGAAACAAAATCTGGCTCAGGAGCAAATGATTTTTGGCGGGAAAGTAAGGAATAAGGCTTTTTATGTTTATGGGTTTTGGGTAACTGGGCCAATTGATTGAACATTAAAAATCAAACCCAGTGATTTTTTACATCATATATAAGGTTTAATCGTCCGCCACGTGTGACTAGTACAGCCGCATTGTGTAAAAAGTCGAAAAACCACCCGAAACGAGAAACCCGTTTCCTGGTTCGATTTGACGTCTTCGTTTACTTTTCAAGACAATACGAGCTCCCGCCGCCGGGAAAACCGCCGTCTTCACGACCATCACCGTAAGTTGGTTCTGAGCACTCTCTTTCTCTTTATCTTTCCCTGTTTCTTTTTCTTCTCTGTTGTTCAATTTGTTGGGAAATAAAGCGAAGTCATTTCTGATGGTTTCTATTTCTGGTTGGTTCTTCTAGGGTTTTTGTTTTGGGTACTTCTTATGTCGACGGAATCAGAAGGTGTTCATTTGGGTTCTGACGCTGTTGATGGGTCTAATGCGTCGAGGGTTGAGGTTGGAAATGATGAGATTTCTGAAACCCTAGTTGACCGTTTGAGTGGTCAAGCTCAGGAGGTGGTTGCCAAGAAGGAGGGAGATGAGCAAGAAGGAATAGATGATGATCATGGGATGGAGAAAAGGAATGGGTTTAGTGAACTGGAGAAGGAAACGGAATCTGTGAATGGAGGGTTAGATCTAGGCATTGGAACCCGAAATGTGGATGTGGAGAC
This sequence comes from Odontarrhena argentea, assembly GCA_900406245.1. Lineage (NCBI taxonomy): Eukaryota > Viridiplantae > Streptophyta > Magnoliopsida > Brassicales > Brassicaceae > Odontarrhena > Odontarrhena argentea. Next base: position 50,312 of record OVAF01000057.1, on the reverse strand, counting down.
TAAGGAAAATGAGAAGAAGGGTACAGTAGGTAGCGAACAAGTATTAATGGTAGATGGTGAAAAAGATTCTGGTGAAATTCAAAAGGAGCTTCTTGTTGAGAAGGTAGTGGAACCTGAGATGGTCGGTGATGTAAAGGGTTCTGATGTCAGACTGGATAATGAGGATCTTGGTGAGGATAGAAAAACCAATGGTTTAGGAAAGCAAGGAACAGAAGTTAAAGATTTGGATATTGAAGGTTTTGTGGGTTTAGAGCCGCATGAGAGCAAAGATGAGACTATTACGGATGATGATAATGTTCCTTTAACTTCCAAGGTGAAGCTCTCTGACTCGGATTTGGTTTGGGCTAAAGTAAGGAGCCATCCATGGTGGCCTGGACAGGTATTTGATTCCTCGGTTGCAACAGACAAAGCCAAGAAGCACTCTAAGAAAGGAAGTCACTTAGTAACATATTTCGGAGATTGCACTTTTGCTTGGAATGATGCATCAAAGATAAAGCCTTTTCGAGAGCATTTCTCTCAAATGGCAAAGCAGAGTAGTCTACCCAATTTTCTTGATGCTATTGATTTTGCTTTAGAAGAAGTGTCAAGAAGGATAGAGTTTGGTTTAGCTTGTTCTTGTATCTCCGAGGAAGTCTATGAGAAGATCAAGACTCAGAACATAATCAATCCTGGAATCCGAGAAGATTCAAGCAGTATACACGGCCGAGACAAGGTCTCAAGTGCAGTCCATTTTCAACCTGCAAACTTTGTTGAATATGTGAAGCGTTTAGCATGCTCTCCTAGCTATGAAGCTACTGATGAGCTGCTGTTTGTGAGTCACAGAGCTCAATTACTGGCTTTTAATCGCTGGAAAGGCTATACTGACCTCCCTGAGTTTGAGACACTTCAGGGGTCACTAGAGTCTGCACCCAAGATTTCGCTTGCAGAGGAGAAAAGTAACTTATCTGAAAAGCAAGTTTCTGTTCCTGAACCGAAGAAGACTGAACAAGTTTATACTAAAAGGAGAAAGACTGAAGACCAAAATGACTCTAAACACGATGGAGTGTTTGACTATGAGGATACTACTGTTCCAAAGAAAAAGAAGAAAGAGAAAACTTTGGCAGAGTGCATTGCTGAGATACGCTTAAGCAGAAGTAATGGGATCGTAACACATGACACTTCTGATATCAAGCAAGATTCTGAAAAGAAACGAAAGTTTGTGCCTTCAAAACTTCCCAAGTCCACCAAAAAGATCAAGGCGAACCAGCAGAGAGAGGATACAGGATCCCCAATTTCTTCCAAAGATGATCGAAAGCACAATGTGTCTGCAGGTGATAAGATTACTCCAAAGAAAGCTAGAGCAAGTTTTGGTATTGGGCAAAGCATATTGAGAGTAGCAAGCCAGATGAATTGTTCAACGCCTACCAAACTCACCCCTTGCAGTAATTCGACATCCAAAATGACAGCCAAGAACAATGGCAGCGGAAAAAGTCTCCAGGAGAGACCTAAAGCAGAGGCCAAATCAGAGAGAGAGGTTTCTCCTTCTCCTAATGAAAAGCTGTCAAGCCCTTCCCCTGCATCTATTACCAAAACTCCTAGTGGGAAGCCCAATTCTACCGGCGTAGACCACTTACAATCTAAAGAACTTGAACAGGTCTTGATGGTGAAGTCTAGTGACTTGAAAAACTCTACTGAAGAGAAGATGGTGGTTGAGGATAAGAAAGAAGCTGCAACAATTGCTGGTGAGACTAAGGACAGCAATCTAACTGGTGAGAAAATCACTGGCTCAGACTCTTAAGAGAAGTCTGGGAAGATTCTTCTGCAGAGTAGGAAGGCGCTGCATCATCGCCTAACACGCTAATACGAACAAGATGTCCTCTTTAGAAGTTTAGGATTATTGTCTTATGTCCGAGTAGAGTAATGAGAGAATATTACAAATTAATTTTTTGCTAGTTTCCACTTTCCAGATTTGTGAAATTTAATAATCAAGATTTTAAATGGTGGTTTGGATTAGATAATTCTGAGATTCCAATTAGATTACTGCGAGAGCTATTGAGACAAGTAAATTAGAGATGATGAGAAAGCTTCAATGTAGAGAGAACGAATACTTTAAGGATAAACTGAATCCAAAACAAAGGAAACAAAAACAAGATTAAACGCAGCTCCCCTGGTACATGTTACTGAATCTCAAAGCACAACAAAAATAACTTAAGACCTAGGCTTCTCCTTCTTCTCCTTGAAAAGAGCCAAGAGTGAGACACCAGATACCTTCACAACCTTGAACCTAACTCCGGGAATATCTCCGACGGCATGACCTTTACGACCAAATCCAGCAATCAACACCTCGTCCTGCACCACAACAATTAATAAGTCAATGGGCTAAACATATTACTAAGTAAAGCATAGATTACTCAAAGAAGTTATCATAAAACTTACATTTTCTTCGATGTAGTTCAAACAACCATCGTTGGGGACGAAAGCAGCAATCTTCTTTCCGTTCTTGATCAACTGAACTCTAGCACACTTACGGATAGCAGAGTTAGGCTGCTTAGCCTCAATACCGCTGCAAGATTAACACAAATTATATCAGGATCAATACTAAATCAAGGAAAGAAGTTATATGGAATAAGAATTTTACAATCAAGTGTAAAGTATATGTCTTACATCTTCTCAAGGACGATTCCTTTGGCGTGGGAAGAACCAGCAAAAGGTTTCTTCCATTCATTACCAAGATGGGACTTCTTGTACTGCTTGTCAGCCCACCTCTGATTGATCCGAAGCTTCTTCAGCTTGCGCCCAGCTCCCATTCCTCCTGTCTTACTGAATACATTTGAAAAGCAAGACATTTCAACAGATAAATCAAACATATACGAAACATACTTAGAGCTCAAAATGACATAAAGCCAGCATCTCACTCACTAATACTTTCAGGTATCGTAATCCAAGAAAAGAGAAATTAGACCAAAGTATCATAAATCACTCTTAATTTCCAGATCACAGAAAATTAAGTCCAACATATATTTAACAAGTAACACACTGTCATTACTAAGCAAAGCTATCATTTCCATTACGATCAGAGAGTTGAGCATAACCATTATCAATCCCATGATAAAAAATGGCTCAATAATCCCAAAACAAGACAAGACATATGACTGAATAAAAACATAATCTCTCAAACTTAGAGATAAGACTGAAGACGAAGAATCGAAAAGCGTACCCCATATTGACGACGGCGAGAGTAACGAAATAACTGAGCTGCAACTGGGATTCGTGAGAGAAAACCCTAAAAATGTATGAAAGGCTTATATATAGCTCCCCTCTGTGTCTCCATCGAATTGAATCAGCCGATTGGGTTTCATTAGGCCCATTATTTGCTAAGCCCAAGTATTTTTATTTGTGCATACGAATACGCTATACGGAGAGAGAGAGAAAGACGAGACATTCTTCCCCGAGTCACGTGCACCTACTACCCACGACTCACACACTATCCTCCACGTCAGCAAAACCGGCTGTAGCAGGTAAAAGGCACACACATTAAAGCATCAGGAACCGCACGACACGCTACCGGTTCAGCCGGTTCTACACTCCGACTAGAAAACAACATGCACCACCGTCCATTTCTTTATAAAGTCGATCTCGCTCGATCTGACGGCCAGCATTTCTTAATTCCAACCACTGTTCAAGAAGAAGCTCGTCAATGGCGGATTTGTAGTCAAACTCAAGAGTCAAGACGAACACTGAAATAGAAAGAAAGAAGATGACTATAATCTGAGTCATATTTGGTGAGAGGAACTTTTGTCTCTTTCGCTTTCGGTATGAAAAAATATGATTCGTTTATAGAAAAAAAATTCTGTTTGAGATTATTTTAATGAAAAGAAACTTTTTAATATAGTTGGAAAAAGTGAGCTTGAAGTTCACGCTTGTAAAGGTGTCAGTTCATCTTCTTCTCTCTCGCGCTCTCTGCGTTTTTGCTTTCTCTCTTGTAGTTTCGTCTCCTTATTACACATACCTTGAATGTAACAGGTCTTGTCGCATTGAAGCTCAGTACGAATTAGGGATTTTTCAAAATGGAGGAGATGCCTGCGTGGCACGACGAGTTAGCGAGTCTAATGGACACGGGATTACAATACGACGGATCTCCGATCGATCTGACGGCGAGTCCTGACTCAAAGAGGTCTACTTTTGGGTCGATTGACGGATCCGGATCCGAATCAGTGGAGAGTTTGAAAGATCAAGTGACTGGGTTTATGAAATCATGGGGAGAAATGGTTATGGATCTCGCGATAGGATTTAAGGACGTTGTGCAGCAGAATGTTGTGAGTGAAGACTCGTTCGTTGTGAGTAAGCTTCGAGAACCAGCTCATAAGGTTTCGAAGAAGTTGAGCTTTCTTAATGAGTACTTGCCTGAGGATCGTGATCCTGCTCATGCTTGGCCTGTGATTTTATTCGTCTGTCTCCTAGCTCTTGCAGGTATTTGATACAACAGTGATAATTATTTGTGTTAGTCTCATTTTGACCTCTGAAACTTGGTATTGAGGTTTTTGTCTGGAGATTACTTGTTTCTGCTTTATATGCTGGTTTATATGGCAGCACTTGGTACATTGTGTTTAGTGTATAGAGGTTTGTGTATCTTTTCTCTGACATGTATCCAACGTTGAAGTGCAGTACTAAGTTTTAGTTCGGACCATGATCGATCTGTCCCTGTGTTAAAGAAGCTTCGTATGCATCCTACCGGTGCAAGCCGTGTAGAGCTTCCGGATGGAAGATATTTAGCTTACCAGGAGCTTGGTGTTTCAGCTGACAGAGCTAGATACTCTCTAATTGTGCCACATTCTTTTCTTTCATCTCGGCTTGCAGGTATGATCAAAGTCGGTTTGTTACTTTTTGGTGATGCAAGTGCATGTTCTAATGGTTGAATACTTATCTGAATTAGGAATACCGGGGGTAAAAGAATCATTGCTGGAGGAGTATGGTGTCCGTTTAGTGTCGTATGATCTTCCAGGATTTGGAGAAAGTGATCCTCATCGCGCTCGGAACCTTAGCTCATCTGCCTCGGATATGATTGACCTGGCTGCTGCTCTTGGGATTGTTGAGCAGTTCTGGTTACTTGGCTATTCCAGTGGGAGCATGCATGCCTGGGCTGCAATGAGATACTTTCCTGACAGAATAGCTGGTACCTTTCAATTTTGAATAATGATGGGAATGGATGTCAAGTTCATGGTTTTTTTTACAGCTTGATAGTTGCCAGGAATTAAAAAGATTACTAATCGTTGCATTGTGTTTTTATCAATCTACAGGTGTTGCCATGGTAGCTCCTATGATCAATCCATATGAGCCAAGCATGACCAAGGAAGAGATAGCGAAAACGTGGGAGCAGTGGCTACCAAAGAGGAAATTCATGTACTCTTTAGCACGTCGGTGGCCAAGTCTTCTACATTTCTTCTACCGTAGGTCCTTTCTCTCTGGCAATCTTGAACCGCTAGATCAGTGGATGTCACTATCTTTAGGAGAAAAGGTACATCTATGTTCATCAGGGGTCTCTTCCGTTATGGGTCTTTTAGTATCATCATATAGAGTTCTTTGTGAGTTATGGCTTACAAGCTAAATCTGTAAATGCCCTATCTATTTCAGGACAGAAATGTAATCACTGATCCAGTTTTTGAAGATTTTTACCAAAGGAACGTGGAGGAGTCTGTACGCCAAGGAACCGCAAAACCATTTGTCGAAGAAGCCGTGACGCAAGTATCAAATTGGGGGTTTAATCTTCCCGAGTTCCGCATGCAGAAGAAGTGTAAAACCAATGGTGTCCTGTCTTGGCTAATGTCAATGTACAGTGAATCAGAATGTGAACTTACCGGGTTTCAAAAACCAATACATATATGGCAGGTTTGTTGGCAAATACTCTGTAAAGTCTCCATCTATATATATGATCATTTTTTGAGTTGTGAGTTCTTCATTTTGATTTTGGTCACATAGGGTATGGACGATCGAGTCTCGCCACCTTCAGTGACCCATTACATAAGCCGGGTCATACCAGAAGCAACGGTTCATAGACTCCCAAACGAAGGCCACTTCTCCTACTTCTTTTTCTGTGATGAGTGCCACAAGCAAATCTTCTCAGCCATATTTGGGGAACCAAGGGGGCCGATAGAGTTACTGATACAAAAGACGGAAACTCATACACTGGATCAATCAGACATAGAAATATCTGCCAATAGCACTACCAAAGAGTAAGTAAACAGGTTATTAAAGACCTATAGGAACACATTGTTCTCATCTTTGTTCCATCATGGAGAACTGTGTAAATAACACCACGAGGATGCTTTCTTCATTTTAACTCTTTTGGTGGACAATTTCGGATATTATATAGGTTATAACTTATAACGAATCCAACTTCATTTTGAGATCACATTTAGCACTGAGGAGTGCAGGTGAAAGTAACTGTTTATTGGAAGGCCCTTTATCAATTTGAAATTCAATTTTTCCCTTGTTTAGTTCTCAGATTCCTTATTGGAAATCTTTCGGGGGTGTAATAGTTCAGTTTAGTGACTTATTGCATAAAACACCAATCTTAATTGTCAGTTTAACTGAACCTAAATGATACAGTAAACACAATTCCACCTATCAAAATCTAGAAACTTTATGATCCATGGACAGTACATAATTTCGGTTTAGATCAGGACATGCAGAATGAAGAACATGCTTGGCTTTTATCTGATACAGTAATGTTCCTATTCAAACTGTGTCATTCAAGTCATTTTTAAACAACTTGTCTGAAACCAGAGTTATCCTCAATAATCACTGGCTGTTTCGCCTCCGTCATGAGAAGTGGCAGAGCCGGTAAGCAATCGCTGAGCACCCCATATTGATATTACGGTTGATCAGAATGTATATGCTTAGCCGCAACATCCTGAGATATTTTCTTGCATAGCCGCAACATCTCCTGCATCTTGGCACGGATAGCGAGTTCTTCAAACCCTCTTGTCGACACAGCTGCACAAATCACTTCTCATTACGTTATCTAACTCGAACAGTTGTGAAGCCAGAAATTTAGAAAAGGACAGAAAATTTGCATACTAATGACAAGTGATTTGTGCATACTAATGACCAAGTAATAACAAGTGATTTTACTAGATATAGTATATCAATTTCCATACAGGTACTGAAAAACTGAGGGGTGGTATGTTTGATAATTTCACCAGGTGTCGTGGAAGCTAATTTAAGATGGTTTATGAGATTTTTGAGTTACCTTGTAACGTCTGACCACCTTGGGTGACAATGAAGAATATAAGAATCAGCAAAACTCCTCATTCATCTCGAGGGACTCCCGGAATCTTGATGTTCCTTTAGAATGGGAACAACCCATCATTCATCATGAAGGTACCTCGCAGGGGAAGTCCAATATTAGTCCTAACAAGAGCTCCAAGCTTTGCCATTGAAGATTCAAAATGATATCCACTGTTCCCTGCGGGTTTGGCTGCAAAGCAAGTCAGCACTTTCTTGACTGGCCTTTCCCATTATCTGCAGAAAGAAACCAATGATATTATAAAACTCTTATACTAGATCATGAGAAAAGAATAATGAGATAGGAAATGTCCTTGTCCAATTTATGTCTAATGCTTACGCGCACGGCGGCGCACTCTCTTCCTATCTCGACTTGTCTCTGCACTGCTGTCTCCAAAACCTTCATTGTGTTTAGTCTCATGGGATCCAGCAGTAACCATGTTGCTTTCATTGGCTTCACAAACATTACTAAGTTGGTCATCTGCATATGAAGAAAGTTCAGAGATTCGTAAACCGCATCCTTTTATCTTGCAAAGAGAGGCACTAGTGAAAGTAATCTCTAGATCCACTCGATCATAGTGCGGCTCAGCTAGAGAATCATTTTCCTTGTTTAGAGGGAAACGGCAGTCAAAGATAACCAGATGATTTGCCATCTGACACGGCAAATCAATGGCAAAGTGACAATCAGCGGCTTGAAAGGAGCTCCCGTCTTTTCTTGTGACGTGACAACATATCCAGGTAGAGGTGATGCAATTTGGTACATCGGAATCAACCACAACGCAAGCCCTAAATCCAAAGAATTTCTGAGAGAGAGCCCTCTGAAGAAGAATGGCCAGAGAGCTTCCGGCAGCTCGGTTGGTGAAATATAAAGGCACTTCTCTACCTGGCAAAATTAAGTACTTGAAAACTGACTGTTGAATGAGAACTTCTTGGCCTAATTTGAAGCAGTTGATGAAATTGAGCATTGGTAACTTAGTGCGGATATTGTTTGCTTCAGTTGCCTCCTCACTCGGATTCTCAAGCCAGCTGAAATCAGTCAATTCCTTGCAGTTTGATAAGTCAACCCTCTCGAGAAGTTTCAGTTTGGAAATGTTGGGGGATATATATCTTAAGCTTTTGCATTCCTGCATTTCTAGGCATTCAAGCCTAGAGAAGTTCTCGATCCACCAAGGAACTTCTGTAATAGCTGTTCGATTTAAATTGAGAAATGAGATGTTTGTTGAGATATAAGGAAACCTTCTTAACCGTGAGCATCCACAGATATCAAGCCGATACAAAGCTTCGAGGTTGATGCCGAGAGGAGGAGCATCAAGCTGTGTGCAACCTCCCATATATAATTTATTGAGTGTTCGTATTTTAGGAGGAACATCCGCCGTATGGGCCTTATCCTCGGGGTATGTAGATGCCTGAAGCAAAAAAGGGAAAAAAAAACACAGAGAAAACTAGAGGTTACACATCATGTGAGAAAGAATAGTCAACAATTACTCTCAAAATTTACCTCAGAATCTTCCCATAGTATCTGGAGCTTGCTATTCCGCATTCTGAGCACAATAAGATGTTCAGCACGAAAGCTAGAAGGCAAACATCGCATTGGATATCCATCCCAACAAAGTAATTTAAGCTTAGGAGGAAGGTAGAAGAGGCCTCCTGGTAAAAACAATCTGACTTGTTTATGCAAGTCGATTGAGTCCTGGTAGAATCTCAGAAAACGGAGATTACGCATCGTTTTGAAGGCCCTCTTATCGATGTGCAACTCATCAAACTTGGTTAGATTCAGTGATATACCCAAAACCTTCTTAGCACCCTGAAAAGAAGAAAGCAGCAGAGATAAATATATTATCTTACGTTCTTAACAAACGGCTACAATTTTCTCATTAACTTAAGGCTTCAATCGTATAAGCTATGAAAGGAATACTTACAGTGGTACCATTACATACATCACATATATCCTTAGAATCAACCAGGAAATCCCGTTCCCTAGGCTTGCTGGACTGTGTACGAATGATTTCCTTACCCATTTCTTCTACCAAACAATGCATATGTACAGAACTCCCTCTTTCATGTATAAGGGAGTTATCGATTAAGTTTTTTAGCCCAATATTAACATCCAATCCACTATCCGCAAGTAACAGCTTGATGTCATTTGCTTCCATACCATTGAAAAGACATGCAATGTGACAAAATATTGCTTTATCTTCTTTGCTACCTAACCCGTCATAGCTAACTCTTAATGCTTTCTCAATTTTCCCGTAGGGTCCTTTCCGAAGCCTAGGCAACATATCTAACCAATCCTCTTTGTCCCTCCCCCGCAAATACAACCCGAAAACGTTAAGACCCAAAGGAAGATTACCAGCACATTTGCCGACTTCATAAGCAAGCTCCGCAAACCCAACATGTGGAGTGTTTTGTCTGAAAGCATATTGGCAAAACATCTCCAGAGCTTGTTCATCAGATGGGAAGCCCACCTCATAAATACGAGCAATCCCATGAGCTCTTAGAACATGCTTATCTTTTGTAATCACAAGAACTCTGCTACCACAGCCAAACCATTGAGTTCCACCGACCAAGGCACGAAGCACCATTTGATCATCCAGATCATCAAGTACCACAAGAACTTTCTTGTGCTTAAGCTTTTCTCCCACAGCGCCTAAATGATGTATCTTAATATCCTTTTTGTTTAAAATCTCAGACAGGAAATTTTCCTGCAAATGCAGCTTCATATTATAGTCATCTGGGTTTGCCATTCTATAAACTTCTGTACATCTAGCTACGAAAGCCCTATCTATGAAAACACTACTTTGGAAGTGACGAGAGATTCGACAAAATAGAGCTCTCGCAATAGTAGTCTTCCCAATTCCAGAGGGACCCCATAACCCAACCATCCTCACTTCCTCAGATTCCAACCCCAACAATAAACTCATCTTAGCCAGATGATCTTCAATTCCGACAAAGTCACCAAACTCCAAAGACTTTCTTAAATCAAGTTTCACCAAAACATCATTGGCAATTTCTTCAATCAAACTTGCTTCATTATCCCTAAATGAAGAGAAAGATGATAGCCACTCAAACACCTTTTGAACAAAACACATCAAAAAGTCAAGAAAAACCATACCAGTTGTCAGAATGATATCCAAGGATATTTGCTACATCACTCAAAGCTCTTCTCCACGGAATCTGCAACTCGTCAGATTTGTTCTTGCAAAAATTCTCAAACGCCTCCCCAAATTCTCCAGTTTGTTTCCTCACATGAGACGGATCCAAACCATAGAAAACTGGAATCACAATTTGCCCTTTTTCTTGCTTGCATTTCATGATCTCAATCAATTCATTCAAACACCAGCTTGAAGAAGCGTATATCTTCGACAAGACCACGATAGCGATTCTTGAATCTCTAATCGCGTGTACAAGCTTCAGACCGATCGATTGACATCTCTCGATCTCACTGTCTTTGAAGCAAGTGATTAACTTGCGATCGAGAGCTAAGAGAAGGTGACTGAGAAATGTTTTACGGACATCTTCTCCACTAAAGCTTGGAAAGACATCGAATAACCAATTGGAAGATGCTGAAGATGAAGAAGAACCCATAAGAGAAGGGATTATTAAGGTTTAGATGAAGCTCGAGTGAGAATCTGAGACAAAAACCAATAAAGTCTTGGTCGTTGATGAAATCCTAAAACATAGGCTTTTAACAGGTAACAGAAAGATGCGACATTTTATGAGTGGTAAGTTCATTGAATGTTTCTACGATTCTTCCGACGAAGAAGCTCGAGGCTTTATGTCTCCTTTAATTTTATATGTGATTGGCTCAAGTTGTGCCACGAAAATCTCCAGTCCCTATCAGTGTGACTGAGTGTGTTTCACTTCACAATAATAATGCAAACGCATAAAGCACACCGTCCATTCTACAAGAGTTTTCTCCGCGCACAACTCTAAAAGTAAATGGCTGGATTCAAGTTTATGAATTTGACAGCAAATTGAATGTCTGAGGTTTGCTTAAATACAAGTGACCCATTCATTTTCTCTTTCTCTCTCTCTGTCTTTCCATTCTTAAGAGCGTACTGAATTTGTTATGTGATCGAGAGAAGTGGAAAAATCATGTGACTATGGAGTTGTTCTGATCCAAAGTGTCAACACACCACCCTCTAATATATGTTGCAAAAATGTAACATGTAAAAAATAAAAAATAAGATTCATTACCATTTTCGTTAAAGTTGGTTCCTAAAATCCTCAAGTCAACTTGGGAAGTCAAAGTTTAGCCCGCATCACATCAACCTTGATCTAGCTAAAAAAACTACATCAATGTTGATCACCTACTTCTTGATCTAGACCAATAACTCTCGAACCACATGGCTTTGTTGATGGGATCAATCAAATCTCACCGAAGGGTTTCAAAACGGAGAACTAGCGCCCTTGCTTTTGCCAAGCATCATGTCTTTAGCTTCGTTGATCTTAGATGCAAGGTAATGGCTTCCTCCTGCATCTGGATGATTAGCTACCATCACTCTTCGGTGAGCTTCTTTCACCTTCTCTGCTGCTACACTCTCCCTGTTTAAACGAAAAAGTGGCAGACTTGTCAAGCCACAATACTATCGCAAAAATGACCACAAAATCATATGCAACCATAACAGCAAACCTTGTGTGAGAGTACAGCTACGCATGAAGGAGTTCAATTCAAAAAAGTTAGCACATTCAAAGCCTCCAAGAGCAAATTTCTTAAGAACTAATGTGGCAAGTATCATCACCATTATTAATTTCAAGTCTGTTCTCAGTAACCAGTTTCCTAGTTAGGATAAGGACACAAGGAACGTACCTAACACCGAGAATTAAAGCAGCTTCTCTTCGTGTCATTGTAGCTTGGAAACCACCTTCATAGAACTTACGAAGTTTAGGCCTTGGTGGTCTTAACTTGAAGGCCTGCCATGCCTCAATTCCATATTTACCAGCATAAGCAGCAGCTGCAACAGCAACCCCTGCAATTATCGGTGCAACCTGGAGAATGGAGAAATAGGTAAGAATGAACCACAGAGTATTACTATCAGACAAAACCCATCAAGTTAACATTTTGATACTGACACAATGACAACAGGCGAAAAGAAACAAAGGGTTGCTTTCGATGATCATCAAACGAATTTTCCAGAATCCACCCAAAAAGAAGAAATTTACCATTGTTGTGGAGGATGGAATTAGCAGAAAAAGAAACGCAATCTGACGAGATAGAAAAACAAAGTCTTCAATTTGGTTATTGTTGATCGATTTGGGATTAGATTAGGGTTTTAGGTTTGCGTGAATTTAAGTCCAAACCTTCTAACTCTTTAAGTGGTTTTCGGATAAACTCAAATCTTTCTGTTAAAATTCCTAAAATGTGTTCTGTTCAATGTAATTTTGGTTCGGTTTGGTTCGATTTTTCACTTATTTTCCATATCAAGAAATGGCCCGGTTTGTCATCTATTTTGTCCATTCTCGTTAACTCCGATATGAGGAGAAAACAGGAAACAAACAAAACCGGTTTATTTTCTCTTGGATTCTGTTCTGAAATCTATTTTTTGCTATGGTTTAAAACTTTAAATTAGTATCAGTAAAATTGAATTGGCATCCATCTGGTTTTGATTTCGGTTAAGTATACTTTATGGTACCCGCTCAGAACTTAACGGTAAAAATATTTGATATTGTGTAAGCTCTATAAATCACAAATTCAATCTAAATCGATCGATGTTATTAAATAAAACTTGGAAAGATATGATCAACAGAGACTTACACTGCACAAATGAATCACTGTGACACATTCTTGTAACCAACATTTATGTATACTTTGATACAAATCTCAGAACACCATTCTTGGCGCAAAAATATATATAACCAAAAACATAAAGTTACCTCCGGGATCAGTTATGGCGTTTTACCCGCGTTGAGAACTCCGTTTTCCACCTTCGGCGGGGCTGAGGATCGTCTCGGTTTTGGTGCAGGAGAAGCTGAGGAGGATAGTCGTTTCTTTGCTGGTGCTTTGACATGTTGAACACCATTTTCCTCTGTGGTGGACTTGCTGGTTCCTGATGAGCTTTGAACCTTGAGCTTGGCTCGGCCTGATCCTGTGGGAACCCTGTTGATGCGTCGAGTAGTCGAGCTTGTCAGACTCTCGTCATCACTAACCGCGGATCCTGTGGGAACCCTGTTGGTACGTCGAGTAGTTGAGCTAGCCAGGCTCTCGTCATCACTGACCGCGGACCTTGTGATGTTGGGCCTACGGTTCTTTTCTGAGCTCTTAGCATCATCTGTGGTCTTGGGTCTTATGGACGGTGGCATTGGCCTGTTCTTTCTTGGGATTTTAGCGGTGGTCGATGATGATGATGATGATGTGGTAGTCGGTTGAGTTGAGCTATTGAGTTTGTTGCGGTTTGAAGATTTTGCGGTTTTAACTCCATGGGAATTACGGCTAGTTGAGGTTTTAGCTGACGAGTTTTCGTTATTGTTGTTGGTTTGCCCCGTCTCTGAACTCTCCCATGGCTGCCCAGCCATCCATCTCTCAAAATAGCTCCAACCCCAAGTCGGGTTGCTAGGATCCACAAACATCGAGTTTGTAGATTTCGGGTTGCTCTTCAAAGTTTGCTGCAAAAATGATGCGGAAATGATCATAGTAATTAAAGGGAATCCATAGAGTTGTGAGATATCAAATGTGAGGCTTATAGAATCTTAGGCAGCATTTGTCAGTAGAATCTTAAGTACCTGATGTGTGAATGCATAAGCCAATCCCCTTTCCCTTCTCATTGTCGCCTCGTACCTGTGCAACATACTCGCTTCAACTTGTTCCTTCGACTGATTGCTGAAGTTCCAATTACCCCCATTCTGCGAAAGAAAGAGCGAGTCTTAGGAATCAAATAAAAAGGATCACAAAAAGCTACATCATTCTCAAGATATCAGAACACAGAAAGAAGATATGACTGACTAAGCAAGAAAAGCCGCAGGTTAGCATAACTAATTTAACGAATGAACTTACGCACTAGTAACACATTAGAGCAGCCTAAAAGAATATGGGATTAGTAAATGAGGATAGCTTCTGAGATATATTAGAGAGAAAAGAGTGAGACCTTTAAGCCTCCTAGCTCTTTGGCATGCTTCTGAAGGAGCAGCTTATGCCGAGCCTGGTTCTCTTCCGACATACTAATTCTTCGAGCACGGATTTCTGACTGTAAACGAGAGAGAGTATGCATACATTTGAGGGTATTTGCAGCTTGCCGTTTCACAACCGATCCTTCTATATATAACTCAAGTCTGGCCAACCCTCTCATGGCCCGCACTTCTCTTCTTACCTTCATTCGAGTATTAAAAGAAGTTCACATCAAAACTTAATGAACCATATAAGCTTGATTCTTTCCAAAGAACCAAAGTTAACTAACTTTCAACCATATTATATTGCATCATTAACTAAGCACACTAGTTATGATCAAACCAAACCCGAAGTACGAATAACAAAAACATACCAAATATCCTCTAAACGTGATCTGGATTAAGAGGGCAGCTGCTTCTTCCTCTGACATTCCTGCAAACCTATAATCTATAGATCGATGAACAGACTCAGGAGAAGATGGAGATGAATCTACATGAACATCTTCTTCATCTGTAGCAGTCACAGAATCTGAAGAAGCAGAGCATAGATTCTTGTTCTGATCACAGTTGACCTCATCAACTCTGACTTCAAATTGAGGAGGAGAACTTCTAGATGTAGCCACCAAGACAGGATAAGAGATCACACTATCTTCACACTCATCCGATTGATATTTCAACTTCTGCAATAATATAAACATCATCAAATGTCTAGATTTTGACAAGGCACACAAGAAGAATGGATATATTTTTGGTGATCAATCTAAGATGAAACACATTTGACTATTAAAAGGATGATAAATTTCATACCTTTAAATCTGGGCTGGGACTAAAAGCCTTCTTTACATTCTTCAGCCATTTGGCTTTTTTGACCATCTTTACACAGTTCTCTCTCTGAACCTAGTCAAATGAAATTGATTCAGGTGAATATCAGTCCAAGACTTTCCAAAAGAAGAAAACCAAGAATGGCAACAGATCTCAAAGTCTAGTTTTTGATCAAAACCCAAAAGTCAAAGCACTTGAACTGAATCAAAAGGACTCCTCGTAAACAGGAGAAAGAACAGGAATCGAACCTGTAATGGCAGATGTATAAGAATGAAGTTTAAACCTTAAAAGAGAATGTCTTCAAGAGTTCCTTGTAATGGGTACGTGCGACTTTTTTCTGGAGGAAATGAAAATGCCATAAGAATTTGAATCGGTCGATTTGGTGCTGACTTGAGAAGAAATACTCTTCACGTTGTCAGAGACGAGAGAGATTGAAGCTGAGTGTGTGAACCCACTAACTGGGCCACTTTTTTGTGGGCCCTACTCTGATGATTAAACCTTACAGCTCTTTTAAAAATATTTGTGAATGTTCTTAACAACTTTTTATTCTGTTTCCGGTATAATAACAACAAAACAAAAAATACACTCAATTTTTCAACAACAACAAAAAAAAACAGTATGTGTGTATGCCATGGTTTAAAATTTGTATGATGGTATTTACATTTTCGATTATACACGATGCATCCATGTGGGCGTTGAGCAATGGCTTCAATATTATATTCTCTTACAAAAGTCCTCCAGCTTTCATTTCTTCACGAAGAATATTTATGTATGTGTACACAAGCTTTATGTAGTGGTGTTATTATACATGCGTTTAGTCATTATTGTGCATGTAATTATCTTCCATTTTGTCGTTATTTATATTGTTTCCTTCTATATTAGTGACACCAAAATGGTATTCATAACGAGATAAGACATTTACCTAATGCTGGATTTGAGAGAGACCATTAAGATAGGATTCAATGGATTCTTTTTTTATAAAAAAAGAGAACAAAATTCAAAAAATACAACACTAGAAAGTAAGATCTTAGAATTCACACATATTATCAAAATTGCAAACCTTAAAGATTATAATGTAGCAACCAAGAGAATGAAAAGACAACATTTGAAGTTACTCTTCTAGATCTTCTTTATCGGTTTTGGGTCGAGTAGATATAGATTCACGCTTTGGCCTATGCTTCCTCCATTTCTTCTTCTTCAAAGACATGATCCACGATGGAACCTCACATCCTGATGATGTCATCGTGTTGGCTATATTCCTTAGGAAAGGTACATCTTCTTCTGTGTAAAACGTTATTGCTTCTCCACTCCTTCCCGCTCTCCCTGACCTCCCTGTAACGTTTTAAAAGACCGTTACTTTCTAAATGAATCAAGTCATCGTCACAAATACTCCAACAGAACAGAGGATATAACATTTGGATACAACGGGAGGAGCAATGTCACATACCAATTCTGTGGATGTAAGCAGAAGCAGAATCCGGGAAATCATAGTTTATCACGCAGTTGATGCCTTTGAAGTCCATACCTCTAGCAATCACATCAGTGGCAATTAGAACCCATGTCTCTCCCCCTCTGAAACTATCAACCGCGTTTTCTCGCTGCAGTATCCAGTGGTTGATTATTAGTTCAAATCATCTCATACATCTATACTTTCCAAAATGAAGCATACTTTATTTGACAAAAATAGTTTTACCTCGCCTGGAGGGAGATCGGAATGGATGACCCCGACTCTGATGTTTTCAAATTTCAGTTCATCGTAGAGTTCCTTTGCTCGTTCTTTGCTTTGGACAAAGATCAGTACGGGTGGATTCAGACTCTACTGCCATGTAGAAAAGCAATTACAAAAGGCAACAGACTTAAAAGACAGGCATTAATATTACTGTTTAGCAAGTGAACTTTACCTGTGCAAAGCTTTGGCGCAGAGCTAATAGTTTCCCTTCTTCAGTTCCAGCAAAAACCAGCTTTTGCTTGACGGTGTTAGATGCTGTGTTCCTGCATGAATGTTAAATAGTAAGACCCTTTTGCTCCATGAAATATTGTAAAGTATCTACAGTAAGCTTTCAGTACATATTTCGTATACTCACTTTCGGCCAATGATCACACGAACAGCATCATGCATTATGGAACGTGCAAGTTCCTCAACAGAATCTGGCAAAGTAGCACTGAACAATGAGCGTATGATCGAAGGGTTTGAACAAGCCTTCACCACACAATCTATTTGCTTTAACAAGCTCTGCTCGAACAGCTTGTCAGATTCATCAAGGACAAGAAACTCAACCCTGCATTCAATGGAGATTAAGGTGAAAACGGGCATAACACAAATCTAACACATATTTAAATTCTAAGTGATATTGACTTACTTGCTCAAGTCAATCTTTTTAGCCTTAATAGCTCTTTTCAGCCGCATCGGCGTTGATATGAGAACATCACACCGCAGCTTTGAGAAATCAGCTTGTTTGACAAGGGGTTTAGTCATTAATCTGATATGGAATTTGCTTCCTTTGATAAGTTTTTTTCCTTCTCTAGCAGTCTGGGCAGCCAGTTCTCGTGCAGGCGAGAGGATAACTGCTCTTATACCATCTGTTGAAGGGCGCTGAGAAACAAAGAAAATAAACACATAAGCATGATTCACGAATCAGGATCTGCAAAATCCGAAAGGTCTTAGAGTAAACACAGTTTCTTACCTTGAGTTTTATAAGCATGGGACAGATAAAAGCAATGGTCTTTCCTGACCCAGTTGGAGCACAAGCAAAGCATTCACGACCCTGGGATTAAGGTAAAAGTGTCAATCGCATTGAAAGATTCACGCAATATAATCTGAACGAAGAAGTTCTCTTTTCCTCTAAAACGAGTGACCATACCGATAGAAGAACTGGTATAGCCTGCCTTTGGATTGGAGTAGGCTCTTTAAATCCTAGTTCAGCCAAATTCCGTAATATGTATCCCTTACATCCATATCTGTGTATGGAATAAGTATTAAGATCGACACACAGAGGAGAGGAAAAATTCAGAAACATTACTAAAGCATATCAATGGATGAAAGTTACTACCAAGCGATACATATCACGGATTGTATATGGATGAAAACATTGGAGTCTGCATACCCAAACTTCAAAACCACTAGTCCTACGAGCATAATAAATCAAGTTACAGTCATACTACGCACCTCGATTGCAACTCTGCGAAGCTTTTAAGCGGGGGAGGAATATTGTTACAGGAAACATGAATGTTATACTGTTTCCTTGCCAAAGCATCTTGCTGCCAATATGAAGAAGCAAACAAAGTCAAGTATCCATCACTCTCTGCCTTTGATGAAACTGATACAAAACTAAAAACACCATACCTCCATTCGCCGATTAAGTTCCTTCTTGGGATTCTCTACAATCTCATTCTTTACATTTTGTTTACCCTCTTTACCTTTGGCACGCGCCTTCTTTGAGCTCTTAAACACATCAAATCCTTCAACAGGCTCTATAACAACATAACAAAAAAAACAATTGTATCAGACACAATTAAGCATAAAACCTGAGTGAAGAGTAATGTCCTTAAAACAGACTCACCGGAATTAGCAGATTTTCGCTTCCTCTTCTTAGAGGCCACAACTTTCTTCTCCTGTTCAGGCTCCTCTTCTTCCTCAAAGAAGCTTACTTTCTTATTGGAATCATCATCATCCTCCGTAGAATTCTAACACAAACAATGTGGGAATTCAAAACAAGAACAAAGAGCGAGGAACTAGTGCTGATTTAAACAACACTAAGAAGAGCATAACTAACCTTAAACTTAGCAAAATCTGGAGCAAACTTCTTCTTATTGAAGTTTGTTCCACCAAACAGAAAATAGGCGCTTTTCTCCATCTGTAAAGTACAATCAAACTCTTAATATAAGGCCAAGCTACAAAAACAATAGAGATTGAGAAACCAGAGAATTGCAACAACTCGCCGGTGGGGAAAGTGACGGCGGAGACAGTAGGGAAGAGTCGTGTTGATCGGGCCTGTTATTCAGGTTATGGGTTTTACAATTAGGGTTTGGTATTTTGGTAGTAACTGGGCCGTGCCTAGAGACAAAAAAATTGTGGCATTTGACTCATGTTGGCAATATTTACATATAGTTTAGATCCTAAAATTAAAAATTCACTTTTAGAATTTATATTTTTAGAGTACTTACTAATATATATACTAATAAATACTATATTCTAATTAGTAATATTTTAAATTTATGTCATATTTTATAGTAAATTAGTAATATTTTTATCTATTAACTCATGATTTAATTTTTTTATTCACTTATTCTAGTTATTTATACGAAAGAACGATTTGTTAGTCAACAAACATATATAAATTGATAAGAAAATTAATAGTTTAATGAAAAAGTTCATAAAAAAATAAAAATAAAAACAAGAAAAATAATAATTGTAAATATTTTTGACAATAATTTATATCATCCAAAGTTAGCAGGTTAAAAATATTGTCTAAACTTCATACATAAAATCTTATTTTTAAACTCGACTCAATCTGCTTTTGAGCTTGGCACGACATTGGGTAGTATACGAATGTAGTAGAGGGTAATTTGGTCATGTCGATAGTCAAACGCACATTTGAGGTTGCAACCGTTAAAATACAGACCCTAAATTCTATAGTTAAATTACAGAATTTAATTACAGAAGCTAAATTATGTAGTTACACTACAGTCTACAGATGCTAAATTTTGTAGTTAAATTTAAGACGTTAAATTTTGAAATTTAGCATAGTTAAATTACATACGCTAAATTCTGTAGTTAAATTTTGTACTTAAATTACAGACGTTAAATTCTGTAGTTAAACTACATACGCTAAATTTAAAACAAATCTTATTAAAAATACGTGTACAACATAGTTCAAATATTGACTTTTAAACGTTTGGTACTTTAGTATTGATGATGATGAATATATCAAGAGGCTTAAAACTAGGTTTTAGTTAACAAAAAAAAAAATGAAATGAGATTCAATTTTAGATCATACAAATGTTCAGAAATATAATACCAAAAATAAATTATATCGAAAATCTACATGTAATGAATGTTTTCAACCAACATAGAATTTGAATATAGATATAAGCGTTACAATGTTAGAAGCATAAGAGAACAATGATGAAATTGAGAATGATGAAGAGACAAACGAGAATTTTAATGAAGTTGAAAATGAAGAAAAAATATCTTCCTGTTTAAGGGTTGAAGCTATAAGATATATAAATAAACTCATACTAGTTGTTTTTTTTTTTTTTTAAGGTATAAGATCAATTTTGAAAAATATAATTAGTTATATATTCACAACTTTGAGGATTGAAAAAAAAAATAATAATAACACAAGAATGTGAGTTTGCAATATTCAAAGTTTGACATTGATGGAAATGGATACTGAGATTATGGGAAAAACAATGAAGATTTGTTTTCACATTAGTTAAATATAACACAAACCTTCCTCCATTTTTAGGGAGCAACAGAAACGGCGATGGGAAGATCAGCTCTGATACACTTGATTCGTTCTCAGTCTCGTCGTCTCTCTTCCTCCACCTTCACTACAGGATATCATCGGTCAATTGCAGGGACATGGCCATCATCATCAGTGATCCCCATGGTCAGATTTGTGGTTCCATCTCTTTACCAGAGAACCTGGTCATCGTCTAGAGAGGATAATGATGAGCACAAGATCAGCATCGGACCCCAAGAGAAGAAAGAAGAAGATGGTGGAGGGGTGGTTTACTATGGACCAATCTCATCGACCATTAAGAAAGTGAAACTCCTCTCACTCTCCACTTGCTGTCTCTCGGTGTCTCTAGGCCCAGTCATCACTTTCATGACTTCCCCGGGTCTGAATGTCATCATGAAGGGTGCGGTTGCCTCCACGGTTATCTTCCTCAGTGCGTCTACAACCGCTGCTCTCCACTGGTTTGTTAGCCCCTATATTCACAAGATGAGGTGGCAGCCGGGTTCAGACACCTTTGAGTTGGAGATGATGACTTGGCTTGCCACATTGACCCCAAAGACACTAAAATTCTCAGACATACGTTATCCAGACACGCAAAGGCCGTTTGTGAGCTTCAAGGCGGATGGGAATTACTACTTTGTAGATGCAGAGCATTGCCCTAACAAGGCATTGTTGGCCAGGCTCACTCCTCCAAAAGATGCACATAACTCTGCTTTCAAGAACTTGTGATCCAATATCCATCTTCCTTTTCTTTGTCATACTCTCTCTTTTTGATGTGGAATTATGTTGGGTTGTAGCTCTTTTTGATCCTTGGACCTCTCTTTATCATTGCTAGGACCGGAAAATGCAAATAAGATAAGAGTTTAAGAATCTGTGTCTTCCGATGAACCAAACTAGATGACTGTTGTTGTCAATTTTTTCTAGTATTCTACACCATCTTTTCTGTCTCCGGTGCCAATCAATTCTTATCTTTGAATGAAGATAATGAAATTTCGTTGCTCAAAAAAAAAAAATATACCATTTTTTGATGTTTTTTTTCTAATACCAAATTTGTTCCCATGGTTTATTAAAATAGCTAAAAAAGAGTTCTTGAAACTAGATATCACACTAAATAAAGCCAAAATAATGCAAATTAGACGTTGTTTATGGATTTCATAGTTTTTTTTTTTTTTTTTCAACCACACTTTAATATCGATTGGGCCACAACTAGCTGGCCCAATAGCCATATCGTGCACTGGTGATTCTTGCTTCAGCGGACTTACCCCTTGCCACTTGGGCCAAGTCAATTGTGGATGGATTTCATAGTTAAAGTTTAGTATTTTTTATTTTTTGAGAGGTTGTTTATGGATAACTTAAATGACAATTTGGTCGAAAAAATCAAACGCAATTATGTTGTCACGAATTTTAACAAGCCCAATTAATGCCAAAGCCCAAATAAGAGGTGAGTTTGGTAAGAAACATGGGGATAAATTAGAAATTGCTTTAAAAAGCGGGAAACATGTGACGGTGGTGACCCACCTCGCCGCTGAAAAACAAAAAATCTCAACCTCGGGACTTTCTCCGACTTGTTTGATCTCTGCTTCTTCTTCTCTCGCTGCGTGCTTCACCTATTCGAGTCGTGATTTGAATTGTTGGAGATGTGGCAAGTGGTTCTAGGCGCAGCCATTGCTGGATCCACTGGTTTTGTGGCGAAACGCTTCTTCAATCCTTTCTCTCGTGATTCTGATGAACCTGAAGAACAGGAGCCTGTCACTCCTCCTTCCGGTATTGGATTTCTCGGTTCTCCTTGTGACAAATCAAATGGGGTTTTCCGGTTTTCTAGTTCCGGGTCAGGATCTGGATCCGGGTCGTTTAGGAAGAGCTCAGGGGTGAAATGCAGAGTAAGGGTTCGTGGATTGATGAAGAAGAAGAAGAAGATGACTGGTGTGGAATGTGAGATCGAGAAGCGATCTGGAAATGTTGGTGCTATTCAATCAAAGACTGAGGTTTGCTTGAAAAAGCCGAGAACTTTGGCTGCTGCTTCTGCTTCAAAATGTGACTCATTGTATAATAATCAAGGTTTGTGCTTTTGCAACCCCTAAATACCTGTGTTGCTGTCAAAATCACTGAGTTTAACTGTTGTATCTCATTGGATTGTTAAAATCGCAGCAATCATGTGCTTTTGAATAGAACAAGGACTCGTCACACTCCTGTTGGCATGGTTCGTTATTGACGTTTAGTTCTTCTGTGTTTCAGATCATTCCTCTGTCAGCTCGGTACTTGGTGTCTGCATGATGTATATGATGTCAGCAGAGAAAAGTGAAATCAGTAAGCTGCATGCAGCAACACAAGAAACTGGTAAAGTCATCCAGGAGCTAAAAGATGAACTTTCTAGGATCAAATCTATGCAGGGTTGTCCACCAAGTTCTGAGAAATCCAGCAGGAAATCTGGTCCCATAGATCCCAATAGATCAGAGATGGCGAGTAGAGAATCTCACGACATTAAGTCGGGCAATGACAGCGTCCTAACTGAGGAGCCAGAACAAGAGGCAGTAGAAATTGAACAATTAGAGATGGAACTTGAGTCTGAGCTACAGAAACTGAATTTGGCTGAGGTAAGAGTGTCTCTTTATCGCTTTCTTCATTATACGAGACTATTCTCAAATTTTATTCTTGGTAATCCCATTAGAGGTTAGTCTTGGTTAATTTTGAGAACGAACATGGTCATGCATCATCTGGATAGCTATTCCTAAATTATGTTGATGGGGATTGGTCAGGTTCCATAGTTTAAGCTTGTGTGAACTTTTTCCTTTCCTTCAGACTAGTGAGGTCATGGAAGAATGTAAAGATCTGGTGAATGGATCTATGTCATACCAATGTGGTGGAATATCAGCATTCGAGCTGGACATAAAACTAAGCCACCTTCTCATTGAACAACAAGAAGGCCAGATAAATGAGCTTGAAGCTGAACTGCAAACCACGCAGTCCAAACTCAAAGAGAAGGAATCCGAGCTCCAAGCGCTTAAGGTCTGCGTTAGACGCCTGACTGAGTTTCCTCTGTTAGACTTGGACCGATCAGGTAAATTTTGTGAGTTAAACCTCATTATGAAGTTTTTCTTTGACAATTACTGAAGAAAAGAAACTGAACTAAACACACTGTCCAAATCATACGCTAGCTTGAACTCCTTTTTGTGGTGACCACACTTTAGATTATGCAAAGACAAACAATCTCTCACAGCTTAATGTTTCCTCAGATGATGAACATGAAAAGGGCCTGAACCAGGATCTCTCAGTCTCATGGAGCCAACATAACCAGACTGATAAAGAGGAGAGAAAGTCAATCATTGGGATGAAAAGGCCTATGGAGTCATCAATCCATGTTTAGCAAAGATAAGAACATTATATAGTCGTATCCCAAATCTGCACCATATGTTCTTGTATAGGTTCCATCTTACAACACCAAAATGGTCCGAAGCTCTGAAGGTTTGCTTCATCGAATAATGCCAAGGCGGTGTGTATGGAAACAAACTAGAGTTAAATAGCTCAGTAGAGTATTCTTTGTATATTCACCAGAAGAATCCGAGACTATCAGAAGTTTCCGTAGTCCTGACTTGTCTAGAGATTTAGATTGCCAAGTTTAGTATTGATTTGTTAATTTCTTTTGTATTCCCAAGTTACTAGCCTGTATGTCACTATTGACTGTTCCAATTAATTACAAAAATAGCTCAGTTTACAGAGCTAATTTCTGTTGATATGTTCTGGATGTCTTTGAACATTTATGTTTTATGCTAAAGAGATAATCAAAACTTTGAACTTTGTGAAGTCAAAAAAGTAGTTTGTTGCCATTTGAGCAAAAAGTCAAACCATACGACCAACATTGATTTTCTCATCAACCATAGATTCTCTTGTACTAACCAATCAAACCTAAAACACAGTGGATTGCGTTCTGGCACATTCTGCAGTTCGTTATAGTTTGGGACATCAAAAAGTTATCTCAAATTCGGCATGACATCATCTCAACAAAGCTATAAAATTACTGTCAACTGAAGAACACAACGTGCTAATAACGAAACATTCTGAAACTAAAGAGTTTCTAGTACTGCATAGTGAGTGAGCTATCATCAAAAGATTCATCCCAACTAAATGTAACAAAAGCCTACTCGCCAGGGACTTGAACACCCTTCTTCAGCTTCTCTTTCTTCATCTTCTTCTTAGAAAGCGGCTTCTTCTTCCTCGGAGGCAAATTCTTCTGTGCGTATGTGTAAAGGACATAGTTTCCTACGAGGAATGTCAGCAGCAACCCTCCAATTACAAGAAGGACAATCAGTCCTGGGTTAAGCCCTTTGCTTTCGATTTTTCCCTGTTCATTGTTATTGAATCCAGATGTAAGAAACAAGAGGGCTGAAATAACAGAACACAAAGCAGATGCTGTTCTTGATACATTAATCAGATTACATGGTGTCTCTCAATGTAAAAAGAGAGAAAATTTTGCAAGTTACATTCAGAGACAAAGAATCATCTTAACTAGCTTCTCAACTTTATTGGCAATTTACTCTCAACCAATAACTAAGTGTAGTAAGACTATAAGTTATTTTTAGTATCAACGGCCTCAAGAATTTGTTTAAGTAAAAGATCTCTACATTTTCAAACACACATTACGATCTTAAAAAGAATGCAAAGTAATGAAACCAATACATTTTCACATGAACATTACAATTTGAGGAAGTAACCAGTTTATTAGCCAAATATGACAAAATTTGAACTTATTCCTCGAAACCCAAATGAGAGAACTGCTGAAGTTCATAGTCATTTAAACAAAATCTCCATCGGAAAAGAAATGATCATGTTAAATTGACCAAAATGCTCGGAAAACAACAAACACTCGGAATCTCAATCTTAAACCGGCACATCATGCATTAAACCGAAAAGATCAGACCCAAATCAGCAAACAAAAGATTCCGAGCCACGCGTGAGATCAAAGCAAAGCAGAGTCAAACGCAGATCTAGCGGGATTCATCATCGTGAGTGACGAGAGATTTGATCTCAATTTTCGAAGGTAATACAATGAATAAAGAGAGAGAAAGAATTAGAGAGATGATAGATCTTACAGAAAATTCTTCGGCCATGGCTACGCTTTTTGAGCTCCGAGAGATCAGCACTACTCGCCGGAGAAAGTATCGGAGACACTTGTAAACTCAACTTCTGTCTGTACGAAGAAGATTCTATATAATAACAGCACAGCTACTTCAGGGGTTAATTTGTAATATATTAAAATTACTGGTAAAAATTTATTATCTATTCGATTTTTGACCCATTTTTCTTCTTACCACCAACCACCTCACTAACTCTATTCTTTTCATCAAATTTTAACATTTACGACACGATACTATATCATTAATATTATTCACAAAATATTAAGAATCTACTTTTGTAGATTATAATATTTTTCTTATATACATGCATCATCGTATACATTATAACGAAATCATTTTTTGAGAATGTGGGGTTTCTTGTAACTAAAAAAATTTACATATACATTATTACTTTAATGGAAATCTCGTGTATATCCGGAAATAGCAACATTTTGGCGCTCGGAGAAATCTTGGGGCCAATGTAAAAGAAACAAAGAGTAGAGGTGGTAGTGTATAATAATATTTCTTCCAGGCTGTAATTTTTCTTTCAGGCTCTTTCATCGCCGAACCAGTTCCAGCTTTCAGGCACGAACCCAAAAGAGATTCGAACTCCACAAAACCAAAAATCTTCTTCCTCTTTCGAATCAGAGATTCTCTCCTCTAGATCTAGAAGTTTCTGGTAATAGATTTGGAAGAAGATGACTGTGATCGATATTCTGACTAGAGTTGACTCGATCTGTAAGAAGTACGACAAGTACGATGTCGATAAACAGCGAGAGGCTAATATCTCCGGTGATGATGCTTTTGCTCGTCTCTATGGAGCTTTTGAGGAGCAAATCGAGACCGCTCTCGAGGTAATTGATAAATTCCACTTTTTAATTGCATCCTGAAAGTTTTGCTTGATTTTGATAAGTCTTGGTGGATTCAAAGGAGCGTGCTTGACAATGTCGGACATAAAATTTGATATTATATCAATTCAGTGAGAAACTGGAAATTAGGTCGAGATTAGTCCCCAATTTGAATGTGGAGACTGAGATTTTGAGATGGGAATGAAGAGTTTTTGAGTGCTTGACCTTATTTATGTTCTCTGCATTTTCTTGATGGATTCTGATTTGAGAACGATTCACAAGTGCCTGACATGTCGATTTGCAGAAAGCTGAACTTGTTACGAAAGAGAAGAATAGAGCTTCTGCTGTTGCAATGAATGCTGAGATCCGCCGAACTAAGGCTCGATTAGCCGAGGAAGTTCCTAAGTTGCAGAGACTTGCCGTCAAACGGGTTAGCTTTCTTTCTGTGTTTTGTACTTTGGTTCATGGATTTAGCTAAATTGCTTCTAGTTATATCAGTAGCTTGGTTAAGGTTATGTGATTCTTGTTTTGGAGAGGATGAAGTCTAAGATGGTAGCTATTGACTGAGATTGACTAAATCATGTTGGCAGAATTAACTTATCACTGACAAGCTATACGTTGTTCAGGTTAAGGGCCTTACGACCGAAGAGCTTACTGCAAGAAATGATTTGGTGCTTGCGCTTCCATCCAGGATTGAAGCCATACCTGATGGGACAGCTGGTGGTCCTAAAACCACTAGTTCCTGGAATCCCTCGACGACATCTCGTCCTGATATCAAATTTGATTCAGGTGATTCAACTGAAGCAGCTTTGTTTAACTCTTGTAGATAATTGTACTTCTTTGTTCAACTATAGTATGAGCTCACTCCTTATTGTATAGTTCTGGTTATCTCAGAATCATTTGAGCTGTTTATCTTATTTTCCGTCAACTGAAGTACAAGATCAGTAAATAATCCCTTTTCTGGATGTCAGATGGGCGTTTTGATGATGATTACTTTCAAGAATCACATGAATCCAGCCAATTCAGGCAGGAGTTTGAAATGAGGAAAATTAAGCAGGCAAGTGGTTTTTCTATCTCATTACACTCTGGCCTTTTGTGCACTTATGTGGGCTCTGATGTTTATATTGACTTCTTTACTTGGCTATATATCAGGAACAAGGTCTGGACATGATATCTGAAGGCTTAGATGCTTTGAAGAACATGGCATCTGATATGAACGAGGTAAGTTTGTCAAATTGCAGCACTTGACACACACTTCCTTTATTCAATACTGAGCTGATAATCCATGTCACTACTCTGACACATGCAGGAACTGGATAGGCAAGTCCCTCTGATGGATGAAATCGATTCAAAGGTATAAGACACATTCTTCCTTTCCTTCTCTTTCCTCTGAATTCATCAGTTGTAATCTAAACTCTCTGAAATTCCTCACAGGTGGACAGAGCAACCTCGGATCTTAAGAACACCAATGTTAGACTTAAAGATACCGTGAACCAGGTGATTCTGTTTTGGAACTTTTTTCTCAAACTCTCAGCCACATTGGTCTGTTCTTAAATACTAACATGAAAAAACATGGACCTTTGTTTGTTGCAGCTGAGATCAAGCCGGAACTTCTGTATCGATATTGTATTGTTGTGTATCGTTCTGGGGATCGCTGCATACTTATACAAGTAAGTTCCTCTCACACCTAAAAGATGCCTCAAGATACAGTGAATAAGCTCTTTAACGAAATAAAACCTTTGTCCTCTGCAGTGTACTGAAGTAATGAGATGAACAGGAAAAGACCCGTCACTACTATTTTACCCTGAGTCAGCGTGTGTGCTTTGTTTCTTGACATTCTTTTCTGATCTTTGTATGAGAGTCTCTTCTTAATTTCAAGAATACTGAAAGTTCTTTCTTCCTGTATTTGACTTATTTCCTTGTTGTTTGTGTGCATACATGATGAATATATCTTATTAAATCTATGTATTTTATGAATGCAAAGCAAGATCACTTGGCAAAGACAATTTTGTTATGCAGAGTCGGGATTACTCATCAACTTAGGAAGAGACACATCTTAATATCTTATGTCTCTAATAAGGCCTACTTCAACAAAACCAGAGATTATGTTGAAATCAAAGCAAAGCTTGTTACCTCCATGATCACAAGCATAACCAATTTTGAGCGTTTTCACCCTAATTTATAGTGGGAAGTTAATAAATTAAGTAATTAACCCTTCATTTTACCGGGAAAATGATATTGGGGATTAAGCTCTCATTTAACGGGATAGTGATCAAAAGTTTCCTAATTTTTACTTTTTTAGCGGTGTACGTGCAAAACAAAATCCCGACTGGGCCAAGATGTAAGCCCATTAAGATAAGAAAGCCGTGTATTTCCAGTTCAACCATTTTTAGAAAAACCAACGATTTTCAAGGAACCGAACCGGTTTAGAGTGCTGACGTGTTGGGAGATTCATATAACTAATGAGAAGGTCATTTGATTAAATCTGAGCCGTCTAAAGTTCTGACGTGTATTTAACTTTCAATTTCAACAGTGAAAAGTATTGTGATTTACAAAGATATTTAAAACTTCCCCCTCTGTTTTCCTTTAAGAACTCCTACAGAAGATGATGATATACACACACAAGTCAACACACATAACAAACCCTTCCCCAAAAAAAAATCCTCAAATCTCTTCTCAAGTATCACTACTTAATCCACATGATCTATATTTTCTCACATCTCCATTCAGATGTCCCGAAAACTCGGGTTGATTTGATACTATACACTGCCACTGGAACATATGATCAGCAGTCAGGACCAATGGCTTCAATGTCTTGATCCAGACATGCTTTGGTCAGGTGTTTGAACGGGTGGTGGATCCACCTGACTACTGCTTGGAGGTTCAACTGTCCTATGGCTTACCCTCCATTTCCAAATCAGGTATATACCTGTCGTGCCGCTCATGGTGAGTCCGAACCCAACCAATGTGGCTAAGAGAATGCACACAACCGGCTGCATGCGAACCTGCACGATTAAAACAGACATAGATTGAGAGTTAAAACAACAAGTGGTGTGCCCTGTTCTGTTCTGAGATTACTCACCAGTGAGAAGAAAATGTGAGAGAACGAAACTACGAGACCGAATTGAATCGTGGCATAAATCCAGACATATTGCTTCTTCACTGCAAAACAATGACCACGAGATCGTTTAGACTGATAACATGACTACCAAAACGAATTGTTAGAAAGCAAGACTTTGATGGGAAAATCTTTCCTGGTAAGGAACTCTTACCCATTGTTGTTGATGTCATTGAGGCGAGAAGACCAAGAACGCAAGAAAATGGTAAAGATATTGCAATGGCGCCTGATTTCATTTTCGAAAGCTGTAAATGATATTAAGACAGGAAGTTATTAGAAAACATGGCACAGAGAAGTGTACGAAACAGAAATTGACTAGATCTTACCAGAAGCTGCTCGAGGTAACAGAAGTATGCAAGCATGCTTACAATGACAAGAATTGGAACATCCTGCCATACACTGAGAGCACAAGAGTACGAGTTAATAATGTCAATATAAAATAAACAATTTGAAGGGGATTTGTTTACATTTTAACTTGCCTGTAGCGAGAAGAAGCCTGTGTATCCGCAGCTCCATGACCATCCTGAGGCATGCGAAGAAGGGTCACAGGGAGATTCTGAACCTCTTGCTTGCACACATCACATGTTCGGTTTCCTTTAATGGTGAACCATTTGATAGCACACTCTTTGTGGGCAAGAGCTAGTTCGCCTCTACACGCACATTCCATCTTGAATGCTTCTGAGTCTTCTCCCAATTCGACAAGGCAGATTCTGCACACGGCTTCTTCTTCAGGAACATCTTCTCCGCCCTCAACATTCGCATCTGAAACATCTTACTAATATAAGGCACCGGGTTTGTTACAGGCACAGAGCCAAAATTATCGAACATCCATGTCTGTTGGTTTTAAACATCAAATGAAGATGACAAATTTCTAACCGTTGAGTCTAATATTATTTCTCGCTGGCGTCATGTTTGGAGTAGGAATCACTCGGAAAACACCTGTTTGCCTTATACTTCCATCTTTGTTGAATGCTGGGACAGAGCGTGAACGGTGAATAGGCAGTGGAGGCCCTTTTTTCTGTTGCAGAAAAATTTTAATTAGAAACTGGTCAAACCAACAATGAAGTAAAGCAGAAGATAACTCAGTTTGGCAAATCTTTTTTTTACAAACAAAATGCATAAGTTAGAAATACTCTACCGAGACCAAGGCGAAGTACAAAACAAGAATGTGTCTCTTGCCAATGTGATAACAGCACAAACCACAGTGGAATTCACATGGGAACCTAAATATATCTAACAATTAAATTACTCACCACGGAAGTAAGTCGATCAACCACAAATCTGCCGTGCATTGACTCGGGATTAGAGTGAGCTATAGGGGTTACCGGCAAGGACTCAGTTTTCTTCAATCTTGGAGCTAAGATATTAGTGAGATTCCAAATGGACCTATCCCTACCACTTCCTGAAGAAGGAGAAGACGCAAAGGCCAAATCCCCAGCTTTCTCGATATCCACATTGTTGTTATTGCTGTTCCGGGTCTTGAAGCTCAGCTTCGGCAACAAATTCTTCAGACTATTAGTTTTGTTTCTAGGAGAGGAAGAGGAAGGACTCAGTGATAGACCACGTAACCCGATTCTAGGACTCGACACTGGAGAAAAGTTGACTCTTTTCCCAACAGGACTCGATGATAAGGATCCATTTCGTCTCAACTGATCCTCTTCAGGTGTTCTTGACGGTGATTCTAACACAAGTCCACGCCTCCATAGGTCCCGGCCCGGTGACGACTCTTCTTCTGCTATCTCAACAGAAACTCCTTCCTGCATCACCAACACCAGATCATTTCAAAATCCAATACCATTTTCTCAATTCTATGTAAATCCTTAAAAGCCTCATCTATACTATTGAGGATCAAAACTATTTCATGGCTTACGATTCAACAATTTTTTAGAGATTCAACAATAAACCCTAAACCCTAAAACCAGGGGAATTTGATCAAATCAAACCCACCAGAACAAAAAAAAAATGAAATCAAACAATAAAGATTGAACAAAATTTGGAGAGAGTTGAAAAAAATAAACCTTTTGCAATGGAGAATGATTATCTTGGAGAGAACCATGTTCTTCATAACCAGCTCTATTATCTCTACCATCCATCATCAAACTCAAAACAAAACAAAAACCCAGAAAATAGAAGAATCTCTAACAGAGAATTTAAATGATCAAATTACAAAATTTCCCAAAGAGAAAAATTGTATTCAGGAACCCTTTGGAGGTAAAAGAAGAGTCCTCTCTCTTCTTTCTGGGTTCCTGAAATTGAAATTTGCGAATTAGACAATTCATTTTCTTTTCCTTGTTCAGATTATATCACTTGTCCCATTCCTTAGCTACAAAAAAGGTTAAATTTGGTTCGGCTCTTTTATTTCTTTTCTATTGTCCTTATTATTTCTTTTAAATATTGCTTTTTTTTTTTTTTTTTTTTGAACTTACCTTTAAATATTGCTAAGTTTATTTATAACTGTATCATTTTTGTAACATTCTACTTTGGTTTTGTTTTGTTTTTGGTGTATTTAATAGATACAAGTTTTATTGTACTTATCAATTTAGAACTTTCCTTATTTGTATTAATGCAGTTTATTTACGGAAAGTTTTAGTGTATTTATATAACTGAAGAATTTACATTTTGGATTAATATTTGAATATATGTGACTGGAAATTACAAATACTGAAATATTTTATTTTTTTCTTCTA
The DNA here is from genome assembly GCA_900406245.1 of Odontarrhena argentea. Classification (NCBI taxonomy): domain Eukaryota; kingdom Viridiplantae; phylum Streptophyta; class Magnoliopsida; order Brassicales; family Brassicaceae; genus Odontarrhena; species Odontarrhena argentea. Next base: position 17,900 of record OVAF01000057.1, on the reverse strand, counting down.
GAGTTTGTTGGAAATATCTCGATAGATAGTGTATGGCATTTTCTTTTCAGCAAATAATACTCTGTGATCTATATTAAAACCAAATAAAAATCTTGGTTTTTTTTAGATAAAAACAAATAATAGATACAACAAGATAAGAAACTGATGTTTCTAATTTTATCTATAAAACTAAGGAAATGATTTTAAAAACAGAGGCCAACAGAGAATTTGCCTTTTTAAAAAGAAAAAAATAGAGAAGTAAGTTATGTAACTATAGCATATTCTAAAAGTTTTGTGGTGAAAATAACTAAATAAAAAATAAAAAAAATTGGAGGTAAATCTCCGCCTAATTCTCCTTTGGTTTCAATTTCCACTTTACACAGATATTATATAGATCGAATTCAGATCTAGAAGTAGGCATATATCCAACCCCAAAACATTGGAAATTAAAATAACTCTTCATGCAAACATATAATGTAATGATTGGGTAACTGAATTTGTCCACTTCAAAACAGAACAAATCCATTTACCCAAATCCTCAATAGTTATTATTTCTAGTGTCACATTTTAGATTTGATATTATTTCATTGATAAATAACCAAACATGATCATTTCTTTTTTTGAATTATTTGCATATTGCTTAACAAATAAGAAAGCACTCGTTCAGATTAGACAATCAATCAAATTATGTCGTGTTGATTAAATTGTGTGATTGACAAATAAACATTTGTTTATACTTTATACAACAATTAATCAAATTTAAAACAGATTTTTAATCTTATTTATTTATTTATAATATATAATTTAAAAATAGTATTCTTAATTAGTTGCATCTCTTCTAACAATGGATTACTATTTCAATTATCCTCCTCAAATTCAAAACTTAAAAAGTATCTTCTGTGCACTATATTGCACATGGTCGTTTCTTATCTGATCCAATCTATTAGTACTTTATTAATTATGAGTCAAATACGAATATTCACTCAATTATATTAATTTATGAAAAAAATCTAAAACTCTCAACAATTAGTGATACAATAATAAACGGCACTCAGGATAATAAATTTCTGATTAATTACGTCAAGACATAAACTTAAATCTAACTGGTTTTAATTTGACACGTGTCAACATTTATGGCGACAGAAGTAGAACCTTCCTATGTCTCCGTGTCAGGAAACGAAACCTAGAGTTGGCTTCTTTACTCTCTCAGTCTTCACAATCAAAAAGCTTCCTTTGTCGTCTCCATCTTCAACCACAGAAAAATCAAACATTAGTTCGAATTTCATAAATTGGTTATAGTGGCTCTATTAAAGAGCATGTAAAAAAAAATTTAGCTTTTGTAGCTGTATGTGGGATTGAATTGTTGGAATGAGGATGGAGGTGAAATCCATTAGGGTTCCGAGAAGGGTTTGGTTAGGGAATTTGTTGCCTCGATTTCACTAGAAGTTGGAATCAATGGGTGTTAAGCTGTTGAGGTTTACTAGTGTTTTCCGTGGATCTAAAAAGTTTCTTCTGAGATAGTTCATGTAAACTAGAAGAGTGTGATGGAGAATGGATCTGTTTACTTTGGAAAGAATCAGTTACCAAGTGATTGCCAATCAGTTTCAAACACAAAGCCTTACATGGGTTATATGTAACCTCTAGTTGAAACTAAACCTATTGATTTTCCAAAATTTGTGTCACCTAAAAAGAGGCTGGTTTACATCGACATTAGAGCAGCCGAGAATTTAAATGCTAACGTATCATCATCATCTTCAAGCTGGTTTTTACCTTCATATCCAATTGAAAGCAATGGCTTTTAATATCTACGTTGTCAACCACAATACGTCGGTATTACTAACGGAAGTAAAGGAACCTGGTGTCACCTTTGTTTACCATCCAGGTTTGGCTGGGGAAAACAATGCTACAGCCAAAAAGATCGCTCTACTTGAAGATCTAGAACCATTACCTGAAGACGAGGAAGGCTTCAATTTTCTTGCTTGATTTGAGGAACTGCAAGGTGTGCAGACTTTGTAGTTCTGAAGATGAACACAGGTGAGGTAGAAATGAAGTTCCTCTCAAGTTTAATCGAAACAGGAGTCGTATGTTACGTGGACGAGCTTTTCCTCCACTGCCCCAACAAGCCAGATTGCATGAACATACGTCAAAGTCTAAGAAGCAGAGGTGTCTTTGTCCACCAATGTTGGGGAGGAGATTAAAACGCAGTGTTTTTGGAAGTCTGGAAGTTGTAGTTTGTCTATTATTATCGTAATGTAGATCTGGTGTTTTCCATGTGTGCCAAGTGAGTGTGTGTTTGATGCAGTTGGTCCTCTGCCGATGCAGCTTCGGGCTGAGCAATAAGCTTAATAAGAAACAACTTGTTTCATTGTTGTAATGAAGACTACTGAACAATTGTGATTGTGTATCCAAATAAACTGAAAAACCTCTATATTATAAATTGGGTAATCACACATTTTATTGTTAACACATACGGAACAAACATGCATTTACTAATATATCATTGGCAGTTGATCCGTTTGAACCAAATTTGTCATGTCTGGCTATTCTTGTTCAGCTGTTCCTCCTTGTTCGGTTTTGTTCCCGCCTCCGCTGTTGCCATGAACTTTTATCTCCAAAAGCCTTTCAACAGGTTGCCTGCAAATCGGGCATCGGTTTGACTGAAACCTTAATACCTTAGCGCATCCGCTACACATACACTGAACCACAAATCCAAAACATTTCACACATCAGTAAAGTCCATTACACAAGAGGAGTCAATAGCTTTACAAGAAACAAGAACTTACCATGTGTCGACATGGAAGAACAGTCGTGTCTCGAGGTTCAGACAAACAGATAACGCATTCTTTCCCCGGGTCATTAGCATCATCAGCTGAATCCTCATTCCCTTCAACCGTATTCCCAATCCCATATATCTCCTGCAGCTCATATCTCATTCCCTGAACCCATAATATCTGCTTCACAACTTTGATTTTAATCTCTCCTTTATCTTTCTCATAAATCGCTTGAGTAATCTGCACATTCTTCGATTCCAACCTCTCTGCCTCGTCCTCACCTGAAGGTGCTGCTTCAGCCTTAACCGCCAACGGATAAACATCTGTATCCGCCGCCTTAAACAGCTCAACCTCCTCAAACACCGAAAAGTCTATACCCGAACCAGAAGGTTGCTTAAACTTCTGACCAAGTCCTTTCTCGAAATCCATAGTGATCGGCGGCAGAACATCTTCCTTTGTCGCTACGAGATTGCATTTTTCTCCTTCTTTAGCAAAGAAAATGACAGTAATCCTGTTCTCCACAAGTCCAACACAACAAAACAAACTTAGTCAATACACACATGTAGATTGAATTCGTCAATCAAACTTTAATCTTAAAAACTCGAAAATGTTTAGGAGTCTCCTAAGTCTTTAACTAAACTAAACTTTCAACAAGAGACCACCATTTTCAGCTCAAGTCACGTGATTAGGCTCTGTTTTAATCTCAAAACAATCACGGAAGTGAACAGAAATCTACCTTCCGGAGACGGTAGCATCAAACGTGAAGGAGACAAGAAACCGACCAGGACAATCCAAGTCAGGCTCAAGCTTCAAAGTCTCCTTCTTGAGATTAACATCATTACGAATGGTGACAGCTTTCTGATGCTCAACATAAGGAGGAGGAGGAGGAGGCATCATGTGTCCACCACCATAAGGGTATCTCCCACCGATAGCCCAAGGAGTAGGATGATGCTGATAAGGATGCTGCGGAGGAGGAGGAGGAGGATAGTGAGGATGATGATGATGATGGTGAGGGTCGTAAGGAACCGGCATGGTTCCAGGAGGAGGAGGATGATAGCCAGGGTACTGATGATAAAACTGATTAGGGTTAGGGTTAGGATACGGTGTAGCGGCGGCGAAAACGATCTGATTAGGTGGGATTTCTGTTGCCGGAGGTGGAGGTGGTGGTGGCGGTGGTGAAGGAAGAGCAGGTGGAGGTGGAGGTGGGGGCGGTGGAGCTGCTGTGTTGTTGCGGCGTCTCCGGCGTCTACCTTCGCCGCCGCTACTGCTTATGTTACCCATAAATTTAGAGAAAAGATTGGATTTTTTTGTGACCCAAATGATTAAATCTCAGGAAATTATGGTGGGTGGATCGGAGATTTGAGGATTATTGAGTGGAATGTAAGGAATCAAAAAGGGGAAAAGCAGAGAGATTGATTAAGAATAAGAAAAGGGTAGAGAGAGAGATAANGGGGGGGGGGGGGGGGGGGGGGGGGGGGGGAAGTGATAATGGTGATGATGATGATGATGAAGATGATGGGGTAGGTTTGGCCCAGAAACTAACATCAATGGGGTTTTTATGTTACCAAGGCTTGTTTTTTCTTTGTTAGTGAATTTATGTTGATTATAGAAATATTTGGATTTTGAGGTATTCTTTTGGTAAGTAGATTACATTTTTTAATTTAAATTTATTCTATAGTTTGATTACCATCTGCGTATAATTAGTGCTAACTAAGGATTAATTTTGTTTATATTGCAAAATGATTTAATTTTTATTAAGTTTTTTGGGAATGTATTGTTTCTTTTGACTATGAAAAGCTATGAGCCAATGATAACTCCAAATATCTTATGCGTGAAGAAGTTATCATTTGTATATAGTTGCATGATTGAGCTATTTGTGCTTTGTCCAACATGTCTACTACCTAGCTACTTTCTTTCTCCATAATTATCGTATTGCCTATATTTCTATTAATCATCTTCACTTTAAATTGTTTTCTTCAGATGCATATTATAAAACCGAAACGAATTTGTGAAAGAGAAAGAAACGTTTGGAGATATGAAAACAGTTATTTTGTTTTTTTTTTGTTATAGATAAATGTTTATGTTGTTGTCAAAAAATATTTATCATTGTATAACTCCAATACACTTCTTAAATTCGAGACATTTATGACTTTTTTTAATTTAATAATTAGGAATAAATGGATGTAATTGTAATCTTCAAACTAGTTAACTTGGAATATCAATCATATCACTATGTTTTTCCAATTATTTATTTTTATGTTTCTATATATATAATTAGGTCTTGCGTTATTCTCTTTACATTTTTTTTTTTGGCCAAGATTCTCATTACAATTTTTTAAATAATGAAATACAATTTATTTATTTTTCTAAATTCGCAATTAGACTTGGAGACAGTTTCATGCAATTTAGAGTAAGCAATAATTTATTATCTATTTGGTTATAATAATATTACCTTTTGCCAACATAATATTATTGTTTAGTCCCAAAGATGAGCTAATTTTTTGGAAGTCATATTACTTTTTGCCAACACAATTATTATTGTTAAGTCCAAAAGACGAACTAGCGTTTTGGAAATTATATCAAAACTCATGACTATTTGTCTCTTAATTAATAGCTGTGCATACTCCATGCAGTTCCCCCAAAAAAAAAAAAAAAAAAAAAAAAATCAAAGAAGAACTGTGTACCCTACTTTAACACAAAAGAAATAAATATGGCCTATACTTAGATATCCTAAAAAATATACGTTATTTAAAGAAGCATAAGCCTCGTTGACATAAAAAAGCATAAAGCCCTAAAATAATTCCAAGTTCTAGAAACCATAAACCAAAATTAGAATAATATGAATTAGAAGTCCAGATCAGCACTAGCCAAAAACCTCACGCGAAAACAAGGTATACCATTTCTGAACTTTCCCCTACAATTAAATAAACATTTCCGAAGAAAGACTATAAGATCATGCATGTATTATATTAAATGATTGAAGCAACACACAAAAATAAATTTAACTAGGGGATATGTTTAATATATACGTGAAATTGCATTTTGATAATTCTTAATTAAAATCGAAGTTAATTTTCAATATAAGATAAGCAAAATAGTTATATATACACAACCAGGAATTTAATAAAGTAAAGTAGAAGGTAGTGCGATTCTAAATCAAAAATAAAGAAAGAGGTCTAGTAGAATCACATACCTAAACCACTCGCACACACTTTAATTTCATTAATCAAATATATATATAACATTAATAATATATGATAACAAAGAAAAAAAACATTATAAAAATACATAGTGGGACACTGGGACTGTGTGGGAGACCGATCAGAGAGGCATCAAGTTGTGCATGTAAAGTCGTAAACCTTTTCTTTTCGGCTACTTGTGAATGTAAAACTTTTTTTAATGAAAAAAGTCTCGTGAATGTAAAACTATATATAACGCCAATTTATAACCAAACCGAAGATTACTTTTCCATAAATAGATAAAAACTAAACTTTGTAACTTTGTCGTATTGAATATGTATATTTGATTATAACTTGCAGGAAAAAAAGAAAAGCAAATCTGAGGTCGAACGTATAACACTTTCTAGGAACGCCACTATGGTATCGAGCTCTATCCTTTTCAGTTTCTACTATCTTGGCTTTCTCAAGTCGGTCCTTTTCGACTTAGCCACTTCTGGAGTTATGGGATATTTTCTTGATTCCTTTCTTGGGAGTTAGTAATTTGAGCTTATCAGTGAGGTAGTTTTAATTCTCCATAGGAGGTTCCCTTGGTTCTTAGTCTTTCATTAGTTTGGGTTGGATCGTTCTGAGTTTTATGGTGAATTTCTGTCTAATTATGAATCTGTTTTTGGTTTGGTTATGGAGTAGCATCCCCTTGGTTTTGTTTTATGGTTGTGTTAATTTCCTCTGTAGCTTCCCTTATTGGGTTGAGAATCCGGAATACTTCTATCTACGGTGTTGTAATACTCTGGATCTCATCTTGCTTAATAATAATGCTCAGTTGACAAAAAAAAAAGGAACGCCACTATGGTACTAACAGTATTAGTATTTGAGTGGAGAATATATAACATAAGATTTAAGAAAATTTGTGTGGTTCGAAATGACCAATTTTAAATTGATTGATAGATCAATGGGGCCTGTATACATTTTGCAGGATCCCTAAATAGTGCCACGGTTTCCAATTTTGTAGACAGAGTTATATGTGGGACAAAACAGAAAAGAGAAGCTCTTAAACTTGGTACAATGTATCCGTAGATTTTTAAAGACTGTGTTAAACTTGCCCTTAGACTAAATGTTCGTTTAAAAATGCACACAAAACACTACGCGAGAATCAAAAGTTCATATAATACTAAACACTACATTGTAGACAAATTTTCCACAAATTAATCTTATTACCATGCAATCTTTTATCTTACATTTTTCAAAAATATTTCAAAATAAAAGAATCACAAAACTCACACAAAACAATAAAAATTATCGAAAAAATTAACCACAAAACAAGCTACAAGACTAATCCATCTCGTACGACCTGTTCCAACAAGTTCACAAGTTCTGACATGTTTGGTCGTTGACTCGGATCCTCCCGTACACACAACTCCGCCACGTCAGCAAGTTTCAATAATGGTTCAACGTTCCTCGGCAACGGAATATACTTATCCAATATCGCCGCCGCTTTGCCGTTTCTGATCACCGGAATGGTCCATTCAACAATCTCGGGTGGATCACAGTCTCTATCAAAACGCTTCCTTCCGGTTAAAATCTCTAACAACACAACTCCATAGTCATAAACATCTCTTTTGATGTCTAGAGTCTTGTCGTTAGACGATGTCACGAGCCCGAAATCCGCAACTCTTGCGACCCAATCCGAGTCCAGAAGTACGTTGGATGACTTCATATCGCCGTGAACGATCCGTGGATCAGCTTCATTGTGAAGATAGTCTAGACCCTTTGCGGTTTGCATAGCGATTTTGATCCGTAAGCTCCAATTCAAAGGCGAGAACCCGCCGTGGAGGTGATCATGAAGTGTACCGTGAGGCATGTACTCGTAAACGAGAAGCCTTTCTCCCATTTCGGTTGAGTAACCGAGGAGATTCACGATGTTGCAATGCCTAATGTTGCAGAGTATCTCTAGTTCCGTCTCAAATTCTCTAGTATTTGAGTGGATTATTGTTGCTGCGTTTGCTCTCTTAACTGCTACTTGTCTTCCGTCGGCTAAGACCGCTTTGTAGACGAACCCATAGCTTCCTCTGCCTAACTCGTTGAACTCTTTAAACCCGTTGGTCGCGTCTTTAAGCTCAGAGAGTCTAAACACTTGAGCAAACGGGGTTACCGATGGAGCAGGGGAGATCATTTCAAGCGGCTCTGTGTCTAGATCAGGCTTTCCTATGCAAAATTTGAATTGATTCGTTGTACCGTCTTCTTTATTGGGACTAGTGACCATCCGCGGCACAACGCAGCAACCGATCACAGTGATCAATAGAGCGGAAGCGCAAGTTCCGATGATGAGAACAAGTCTCTGTAGCTGATGCCAATGCTTGTCTAGAGAACTATGGTTATGAAGCTTACATATCCCTGAACAAGAACTATTTTGACAGAGCGAGCAAGGCGTACAGATCCGATCCGAATTCACGGTGCACAAACTAGACAAAAAGAATCCGTGAGAGCAATCCGAGCCGCAAGGTGAACATACCATCAACTCCTTTCTCACACATAAGCTCGTTAAGTCAGGCTCGTTGAGGATACTTGCGTTAAAAGCAAACTCCTTTTCGCCACACGGACCAGCTCGACACATCCCTGGACTACACAGCTCCAAAGGAGGATCATACGCCAATGTCGAGGACCCGTTAACCATCCAACAATCAAGAACAAGATCCTCTTCTCTTATACCACAAACAATGAAATCAGAAGAAGCAATAGCCTTAAAACCAGAACCTTTCGGAATCAGCGAAAAGTTCGAATTCCCCCAACATTCGACCTCGTGATTATCCTCACGGATTCCGCAGAAATGTCGAGGACCTGCGGTTAACTCCACGAACCGAGAATCATCTACCGGAAAATCAACAAAAGCTTCTTCTTCTCCCCAACATTTAACCTCACGAGACGAGTTCAAAACCCCACAAACCGAGCTTTTTCCAGCGGCCAAGACTTGGAAATTCTCAGAGCTTGAATTAAACCCTAAATTAACAGCATTAGGGCCAAAACAGAGCAACCCACCATCTCTGATTCCACCACAAGTAAACCCATCACCAGAAACAATCTTGTTGAAGACGAGATTACTAACAATCTGATCATAAAACTCCGGATTCTCTTTCGCTACTAAGCTGTTCTTCGTATCTTTCGTTATCTCCCAACAATCCACAGTTCCAGAATCGTGATCTGAGTAATAGGCTCCTCTTACAGCACAAGCATGGCTTTTTCCAGCAGCAATCTGAGAGTAAGCAGTACTCCTGTAAGCGAGAGGAACAAGATCCATACCTGAAGAAGACCCAACAGAACTAAAACAAAACGCCTGAGAAGTGTTCGATAGAATGCCACAGAGAAACCCATCACCACCGGAGAGAACCGCCATTGAGGGAATATTGTAACTTTGGGACGAGGAAGAAGCAATAGAAGGAGAAGATAAAGTAGAAGAAGAAGGAGATGAGTAGTTTTTGCCCCAGCAGATAACATCTTGACGACCACTAGCGTCAATGGCGCAGAAGAAAGCAGAGCCACCGAAGGACGCCGCAATTGGACCGGAGGAACCGAATCCGGATCCGGGTCTGGGTAAAAACGGGAGGGTGAGAGAGAGGAAGAGGAGAAAATGATGGGTCTCCATTGGAGATGAAGATGATGAAGTGAAGAAGAAAGATTGTCATAAGCTGCCATTTTGACAGAGTGATAGCTGACGAACAGAGAACGTGGGTTGCGTCCTAATGCAAACCCAAACAAAAAAAAAACATTTTTTTTATTGTTCTTGGATTCGTTTGGATCTCTAGAATACTTGTCTAACTTACAGTGATTAATCCAACTAAAACCATAAACACATTCATGCATGTAAGTTAAACTCTACATATCTATAATTTTCTCGAATTTATGTAAGTAATTTTAAAATTTGTAGTAATAGGTTTCATGACTAAAATGTATAAAAAAGAAAAACAAGACATTGCTAGATCCTATATGGATAGTACATGCATCATAAAAAATAAAAATAAATGTTGCCAAAAAAAGAGAAAATCTAATGAAATGTGAACCAAGGGGACAGCAAGATCTAATCCTAGTGAACCCCATGTCAACTTTTTTAATCCAAAAAGAAAAAGCTCACCGTCATTGTCACTTGTCTGCATGAATATATATACTATTAGATAACAAAATAATAATATATAAATATATTTTGAGTCAATAACAACGACTGAGATTTTATATTATTGAGAAAAAATGATGTCTAGTGTGCATATACTTCCAAAAATCTTGCCTCGGAGTTATAAACGCAATGAAGATCCTTTTCCAATCCTATATATTATATACTTACTGTATTTTTCTAGTCTACTAGGTACTAATCCAAGGTTTTGATACACTGACTTTTATATAAGAAAAACGAATAAAGTACCAACCAAAACCACAATGAATTTGAGCTCTCACTCCAATGATAATAGAAAAGTGCATTAATTAACAGGATTTCAGAAGCCATTTGAGAAATTGCGAAACACAGAAATAAAGAGCACTTGATTCATTATTATTGGTCAACTTTGAAGTTGAATGATAAAAGCCCATTTACGAGCCCATCAAAAGTTCAACATGTAAACAGAAAAGGAAAAAAAAAAAAAAGCACGAAAAAGCCTTTCAAGTGGTCTATGCTCGGGAACATCATCCACCACGGAGACGGAGAACTAGGTGAAGAGTTGACTCTTTCTGAATGTTGTAATCCGCTAGAGTCCGACCATCCTCCAGCTGTTTACCAGCGAAGATGAGTCTCTGTTGGTCCGGTGGGATCCCTTCCTTGTCTTGTATCTTGGCCTTCACATTGTCAATTGTATCAGAGTTCTCCACCTCAAGCGTAATAGTCTTACCTGTTAAGGTCTTGACAAAGATCTGCATTCCACCACGAAGACGCAGCACTAGGTGAAGAGTTGATTCCTTTTGAATGTTGTAGTCTGCAAGGGTGCGACCATCCTCAAGCTGTTTACCAGCGAAGATGAGTCTCTGCTGATCTGGTGGGATCCCTTCCTTGTCCTGAATCTTAGCCTTTACATTGTCAATCGTATCAGAGCTCTCAACCTCAAGAGTGATTGTCTTTCCTGTCAAAGTCTTGACAAATATTTGCATACCACCTCTCAGACGAAGCACCAAATGCAAGGTTGATTCCTTCTGGATGTTGTAGTCAGCAAGTGTTCGACCATCCTCAAGCTGTTTACCGGCAAATATAAGTCTCTGCTGGTCTGTTGGCACTCCTTCCTTGTCTTGGATCTTAGCTTTAACATTGTCAACAGTGTCTGAGCTCTCAACTTCTAGGGTAATGGTTTTCCCGGTAAGTGTCTTGACGAATATCTGCATACCACCTCTCAGACGAAGGACCAAGTGGAGTGTTGATTCCTTCTGGATATTGTAATCTGCAAGTGTTCGACCATCCTCAAGCTGCTTACCAGCGAAGATGAGTCTCTGCTGGTCTGTTGGGATCCCTTCTTTATCTTGGATCTTGGCCTTGACATTGTCAATAGTATCTGAGCTCTCCACTTCCAAAGTAATGGTTTTACCAGTGAGGGTCTTGACAAATATCTGCATACCACCTCTCAGACGAAGGACCAAGTGAAGGGTTGACTCCTTTTGAATATTGTAGTCAGCCAAGGTACGACCATCCTCAAGCTGCTTACCAGCAAAGATCAGCCTCTGTTGATCCGGTGGGATTCCTTCTTTATCTTGGATCTTTGCCTTGACATTGTCTATAGTGTCTGAGCTTTCGACCTCAAGTGTTATGGTCTTCCCTGTAAGAGTCTTAACAAAGATTTGCATACCTCCTCTCAACCTCAAAACCAAGTGTAAAGTTGACTCCTTCTGAATGTTGTAATCAGCCAAAGTACGGCCATCATCAAGTTGTTTCCCAGCAAAAATCAGCCTCTGTTGGTCTGGAGGAATGCCTTCTTTATCCTGGATCTTGGCTTTAACATTGTCAATTGTGTCAGAGCTTTCAACCTCAAGAGTAATGGTCTTCCCTGTGAGAGTCTTGACAAAAATTTGCATACCACCTCTCAACCTCAAAACCAAGTGGAGAGTTGATTCCTTTTGGATATTGTAATCAGCCAAAGTACGTCCATCCTCTAGTTGTTTCCCGGCAAAGATAAGCCTCTGCTGGTCTGTAGGGATGCCTTCTTTATCTTGGATCTTGGCCTTGACATTGTCAACTGTATCAGAACTTTCAACCTCAAGGGTTATCGTCTTCCCTGTGAGAGTCTTAACAAAGATTTGCATCACCATCTGAAACCCAAAAAAGTTAAGTACTAGTTCGTTAGCACACGCACCTAGAGAACGATCAGAGTCACAACGAATAGACTACACAAGCAGCCCCACAACACAAAAGCAAACTATTCCCTACTAGATCAATAAAGAGTCACGAGCAGAGTAACAATACAATCACAAGTCCTATTCAAGAGTATCTACAATCCTAACCCAAAAACTCGATCCTAAACCGCAGCTATATCAAACGGAGAATAATCAATTCCGGCGAATGATATCTCACAACAACCGTAATCAGAACGGAAAAGACGAAGAGAAGCAAAGCGGGGAGAACATGTACCTCGAGATTTATGAGAGAAGAAGAATTCAGGAAACTTTTTTGCAGAGCGATTAGGGTTTTGTGAGTTTTGAGAGAGAGCGAGAATTGAAATTATGCGGATGAAGGTGAAAGATCTCTCTTTATATAGAGGCTAACCGACTCGATTAAAAGATAAGAAAAGGAAAATCTAATTCATAAATGGAAAATTAACTGTTTGATTAAACCGAAAAGAGGAAAAATCTGCCAAGAGATTTACGCGTGAAAAGTGTCGTTATCTACTAATCGCTTTGGAAGACCGTCTTAATTAGAAGGTTCTAGGCTTAACCGATTAAACCAATCTGAACATGCCGAATTTTTATTCATTTGGTACGGTTCAACATGAAAACATAACCGACATTTATAAAATTAAATCCAATTTCTGCTCGAGTCTAGTAACTTGCTCTAGAGTTCAATAAGAGTAATTAAATTCTTGTGTCTTGCAATATCCACTCTCCAAATATCCCAGCACTATATAATACTCAAAACTTAAGAGAATGCAGAAATGTATTAAGTATTCGAATTATTAGGCCCTCACACATTATAAAACCGGAAGACAAATCTCATAAAAGTTGTTCATCACAGAAAATAAAGTCCCATTGATTATCTGTGTGCATGAGGAAATTCATGTAAGCAGACTTCTTGCAAGATGCTCCCGAGCTGTTGCCAGTGCTTGAGTTAATGTCTGCAATTCCACAACATAAACATTAAGATTCCCCTTTCGGTTAATAATGATTAATGACCAATCTAAAGCTAAATCTAGACTATTGCTTTCTCTCAAAGGAAGATGGAACTCTCATCACCTGTTCAGAGAGTGAACCACTAGCTTCTGTGCTCTGCATTGCTACTTTCCCAGCAATGACGTTCGGGTCCGTTTCAAGAACCACCCTGAACACATATTTAATAAGCCATGATTAATCAATAGCAATATGCTAATATAGCTCGTTGAAATTCCAAAAAATGCTAAGCATATCTATAACATGCTTAATACTTTCTCATAACTAACATACAGGGCTAAGATATTAGACTTGCATACCCCTGATCAACCATTTCATCTAGGCACAGAAAGATGAGATCCAAGTTCTCAAGAGCTTCCATCTTTTCCACATTGTTCCTGGTATGGAAAAAGGGATGCATCAAATATTAAACGTGGAGATTTTCACCTCAGTAGAATAAATATAGGCATTTTGATTGGTAACTCAAGCAAATACCTCAGAAGAAGTGCAACAGCATCGAAAAAGCCTTGAAGGACAGAAGATAAGATGAGCTCGTTTTCATTTTCACCTCCGGTAACAAAGAAGTGAAGGTCCTGGGCGAACTTATAGACAATAATATTATTGTCCAACAGTGTAATCTCAGCTGCAAATAATAACAAAAAAACCAAACTTTATTCACACTGTAATCGATTTAAACTAGATGATATGTATATACAAATTCAGGAAACCAATACATATAGCCCACGAAAGATAGTGCGCAGATGAATAATGTGTGTCGTGGCCTTACACTCTGTGCGAGCATTGGTCTTGGAGGTCTTCGAGAACACATATTTCTCAAAACTCAATTTGGCAGCATTAGTTGACCAGTCATCCGAGTAATACTTGACAGCCACACGTTTTCCTTCAGAGTCTAGAAGAAGAATGTTCTTTACCAAAGGACATGAATCCTACACAATGTAAAATGGACAGAGAAGCATTCAAGCAGGGAAAAAAGATCGATCAAAATCCTACAAACCATAGTAATTAGTGGTAGCCTTCTCAACTCTAACCAAGTTCTTTATTGTACATGTACAGCTAAGCAAGGGGAAAGCACGTATAACTGTTAAGAGCCAAAGGTTCCCTAATGCCACAATCCACTTAGATGAGTATTGCAGATCATTGAGTACTAAATTATTATGGATTATATCGCAAATAGCGGTGAGAATGACCGCCATGAGAGTAACAATACAAATAAGAGATATACTAATAACAATCTATGTTCAAAATATAACACATATGAACTTACATGAGTCCCGTGCATGCCTGCCATTGCTGTTAGACCAAAATATACCTGAAATGGTGACAAACTAGCTGTTATTGCCATTACAAACACATAAAAAAATAGTCTGAACAGTTACCCAATCAAATTATTGATTTTGACAACATATTCGAACTTCAATTAAATCATCCACAAAACTTGAAAGACCCATTCCAGTCATTTTTAAGATAAAACCTCATACACGAGAAGTAAAATGACATCTATAACCAAACGTTTTAATATCATAACTCAAATTTAGACACCACGATCTTGATTCTGCCTAGTTAGGATACACAACAAAAAGCAATGCGACGTTCTGTGTATAGTCTATACAAAACAGCTACACAAACCTCCCATTTAAACACACATACAGAAAAATTCTGTGAATAAAATGATGAATATACCAACAAAGAATCACGAAAAAATCGGATCGAGACATACATCCTTAAGCAACGTTCCGTACCAAAGACGAAAAACCCTGATTTCACCGAGAATTCCCACAACCAAGCACGAAACTACACAGATCTCTACAATGTACTAACACCCAACAATGAAATCACTCCAATTAAGCTAATCCATATAACAAATAATAGAAATACGACTGAAGATCTCAAAAATCGATGGAGCGATACTCATAATCTAAAGATTCAGAGTGACAAACACACAGACAATCACCGGAATCTAAGATCGGGAAAGAAGCAATGGAGGAAACAGTGACGAATATTCCGGAATCATATTCAGATACCACAACCGCAGGATCGGGATCGAAAGATCAGACGTAAGAGGAAGAAATCGGAATACCTTGAGAGAGCAGATTCTACACTGGATCGTTTGCTTCTTCGTTTTCAGTATTGTTCGGATCCTAGATCTGAATTGGATTTTTATCTGACCGGTTATTTAAAATTATGAGACCGGATTGGTTCGATCCAAATTGTGGAATTTTGGATCGAATAAATTTTAAATCAGAATTTTGTATATATGTGTAACCAAGACTGCGCCAGCGTTTATTACTTTTGGGCACTCACTACGTGCCGTTTAAGATAAATCTGTAGTGTTAGGCGTTTTTTGCAGAAAAGGAAATGGATAATTTGGGCACTCACTACGTGCGTTTAAGATAAATCTGTAGTGTTAGGCGTTTTTTGCAGAAAAGGAAATGGATAACATGTAGTACATAACTTTTGACCCAAGGCAGCAAAAAGTCTATTTTCTCTAAACTTGAATCTTTCTTGGCTGCATCCTTCTGAGACTATGGCAGCAACTCTGGCTAGACAGATGATCGACAACCGATCAAGAAAGCTCGCTGCTCGGGCTTTTTCCTCATCCAACATTCCAATCAGAGTAACTTTGTTACCAGGAGATGGTATTGGTCTAGAGATTTCTGAATCTGTTAAACCGGTCCTTCTCTTTGCCTTGGCTTCCTAGCTCTAAATGAAAATGTTTGTTGTGTTGATTCAGGTGTTTACTGCTGCTGATGCTCCTATTGAATGGGAAGAACACTATATTGGTACAGTAACAGATCCTAGAACCAAGAGTTTACTCACATGGGAATGTCTTGAATCTGTGCGCTGTAACAAGGTTGGTATATAAGGGCCAATCGAAATTCGATTGCCAAGGGGAAATGGTACTCATCTTAGGAAAGATGTAGAACTTTACGCCAAAGTTAGGCCTTGCTTTAGCTTCCCTGGCTATAAAACCCGTTACGATAATGTTGATCTCATCATCATCCAAGAAAACACACAAGGACAATTCATTCAGTGGGATTAATTGAACATCAGGTTTAATTTCTTTACATATCTGTACATATTGAGAGAAGAACCTTATGATCACCTCTACTCTCATTTACCACAATTATTCATTTAAAAAAAAAAAGTGATGTATATTCCTAGTATATTGCTAATGATTCAAGATCCATATATGATTTATGACTTATATTGATCAAATGGTACAAGCAAGAGCTTGCACTAAACTGTATCCCGCATCGATTGTAGACAGAAGATCTATCCACTCTACCATACCGCAAATATGTCTCCCTTCGAGTTTGAAAATTGCAATTTTCATGCACCCAATATGTTTCTTCAAAGGCATCTTAAGGGGCAGGCCCTCTTCCCACAAAACCACCAATTTTCCACCAAAATCGACCAGAGTAATAAGGAATGGAGATAAATCGGGTAAACCTTCCAAAACCTCCAAATTTTTCCATACTCTATCTTCACAGTCATACCATTGGATAATACGCATAGTATAACGGTACAAGACATTGTCAATGACACAATGAGATTTTGAGTCCTTCCATCCATAGTTCAAGGCTAAGTCTGCCTCTCTCCATCGACCTTTATGCAACTTGTAAGTCGCATTCTTATCCTTGGACCTCACATAGACAGTTCCATGGTAAACCCCTACGCTTTTGTAGTCAGAGCCTTTGAATACTTTCTCGCTAGAGATTTGCAAAAACTCCCAAGTTTGGGTCTTTGTATCAAAAACTTCCATCCAATTCGTTAAGTCGAGATTATTGCTGCCTCCGGTTACATATATTTCCCCGTCGTGGACGCAGGCAGATTGGAGCACACGGGCAATGCGCATGCTTGGGGACTCAAGCCATGTGTGAGAACGACAATCCATGGCCGTGATGCAAGAAGAAGGGTTATTGTGAGCCGGCCCTGAGATTTATAAGGCCGCAATCAACAACGACAAAAAAGGCCGGTAGACAAACAATTCATAATATCTATACTGATAATCTAAAGAGATATTCACGAAAAATTGGTCGAAAATAATATTTTGAAAAATGGGCCACCACTATTTGTCCCCATTGGTCATTATTGATCCGCCAATAGTGTAGATATGAGTGCCAACCACCACAGCAACATCCGAACAGGATGCAGAGGGAGAATTAGGAGATGAAACCGGAACCAAAAAAATTCTGGAACTATTTGGTAAGCGGCAGAGAGTAAACCAGCGTAGAGGGGTAAAGTCGTTATGGAACCGTAAGGCCACGTAGATACAAGTCTCGGTGCGGCCTAAAAGGGTTCGGGTTTGGTAAAGCTCTGTTGAAGCAAGGAGAGAGCGGAATTTCTTGGAGACTAAGGAGAGAGTTGGGTAATGCAATCGGAGACACGGGCTAAGCAGTTTAATAGCAAATCATCAGGAAGCATCAGAATGGTCATGGCTTGTCGATTGTCTTTTTCCTATTTAGGGTTTAAGCTTGCTTCCCACGTAAGAGTGAGATTATAAATTTATAGAATTATCATTAGGAATCAGTTTTTTACTAAAAGAAAACAAAGAACAGGAAATTTAACTAAGTTTTTTTTTTTTGGTGTGAAAACGGGGAAAAAATCCCCGTTATAATATTAAAAATAA